>CBVK0101272126.1:0-20430 GCA_900067695.1 Picea abies | reverse complement strand
GTACATGGTTGGAGGCACTTATTAGTAGTATTGTTGACACATGGTTTATGGATGATGTAGCATGCTTGTATTGGTATATTATTAGAAGCACATATTGATATTGGTGATGATTATGCGTTGTTGTGTTATGGTTGGTGTTGGCATAGAGGTAGACCTAGGGTTCAACACTCAAGAGCACACCAAAAAAACCCTAACTACCGGCCCTTTCGGCAACACCTGTGAAGTAGATGAATTCTCACCCAAGGTAGAGGCAGGGGTGGTTGCAAGACTCATATGTTTGAAACCTTAGCTGGGACACCGATCTATGATTCCAACACAATAAAAAAGCACTTAGCAGTTACAATTCATCTGTATTTAACTAGTATCTACTTCACAGATAAAACCCTAATTACAAAGCATCACAGTTTTCACCCAGAACTAGCATATTCAAGCACTAAGCACATTCACTTAGGTTATATCTAGCAATCATCCATATTATTAAGCACAAATCATTAACATATCTATCTATAATTCATCTATATCAAATCACTTAATCAAGTAAACACATAAACACATAAATACATTGCACAAAGCATAGCAACACATGATATACGTGGTTCACCCCCAACCTAGGGCTACGTCCACCAACTCTTCTTCTATTTTGTTATCTTCGGTCAATCAACTACATGCACAGAGCCATAAGATCCTACTCTGCATAGGACAGGAGATCTACATGCACCTCACTAGATCTTCCTTCCCCGAGCTAGGTTACAGCACAAAGCTTCTACTCAATCTCTTACAGTCACTTGCACTTAGCCTTGCAAGTCTCACACAACATGCACAAAGCATGTACACTATCACTTGCACTTAGCACTTGGTATCACACACTTGTGACTTTGCACTTAGCATACATACACCCCTTGCTTACATCACCTACATTTCTATTTATACATTACAAAAGAAGCCTAAACATGGGTAAACCCATGGGCCAACATCCCCATACCTGTTACATAAGCCCAAAACCAAAAAATCCCTAAAAAGGGGCTGATATCCCACGATCTCTGCTTCAACTTGCGCTCCACCTTCAACAACCTGTCGAAGTCCAAAAAGTAGGTCAAACATGACCAAGGATCCTCAAAACTTGGTTAAGGGCCATTAGACCCCCAACACGCACCTGTGACTCATCTTGAGTCACTCTAGTCTAGGTAGCTCTATTTCAAAAGCATCAAGATTGGATCGAGTGACTTCGAATTTCTATTGTGCAAGGCCTCTTGCTCAACAAAATATTGGATAACTGCTTCTTTGACAGGTCCCTTTAAGCATTGTTCAGATGTGGTGATGAATTGTTCCAGTTCTTCTCCTCAACCTTCAATATCTGCGAATAGTTGGCAAGCCTCATCCTGAATTGGTTGGAGTCTCCGAGTCACTTTCATTACTCTGATATAAATGGTGTATACCTACTATTGAGCAGTGTGTTATTCTTGGGATCACTTCATTCTTTCGACTGTTGACAAAGGATTCAACTGCGCCTGTACTTTTTCTTCTTGCTGCTTTTCCTTTTGGAGCTGTGACTCCAGTGCCTTTAGTTCATGATCCTCAGTGAGTCGCTCATAATTCTGGGCACTGTGATCACTTAACTGTTTACATTCCATGGTGAGGGCCTTGATTCTCTCAACTGCACTTCAGGCAGTTGATTCTCTTTGATCTTGCACATCCTGCAGAGTGCTAGGCACCATTCGTAGCTCCAGATCTGCGATTCTCTGTTGAAGCTGCTAGATAGCTTCAACAAGCCATGCTACTTGTTGTTCCACTGGGTCTTCCTCCTTTTTATTTAAGCCTATCATAGAGCAAAGTGCTCTACTGACTGCTTCTCTTATTCCAACTTGCTATGCGAGTAACTTCTCTTTCTCATGTTGGATTTGCGCTCTATCTTCTTCAAACTTAGTTTGGAAGGAAACCTTCTCTTGCTGCGCAACTCTTTCTTTCTCTTCTTTTGCTCGATGAAAGTGGGCTTCAGTCACATCATATTTTCTATGGAGTTGGGCAGTCTCATCTCCCAATTCTGGTTCTTCTAATGGCAGGGGCATAGTGGATACTGCGCGACTGGAGTGAAGGGCCTACTGTACCCCTCTCAGCTCTGTCATGATTATGTCATAAAAGGATTCTTTCTTGGCTTTGATATTATGAAAAATTTCATGTGAAGCATCTGATATAGCTGCGATGATGAAATCAAAGTCATCAATCGTGAGTATAGTCTGAAGCTCCAGCTTGCTTGCTTTGGATTTCTTCTGCGATGTAGGTCTCATGGGGGAAACCTTTCTTTTCATCGATGGATTTTCATCATCAAAGGGGTTCCATGGCAGGGTTACTTCACCTTGATCCTACCTATATTATTCCCCTTCTTTTTCTTCTTTTCCCTCTTTGTCCACTTCGTCACCTCCTCCTTCGCCAGGTGAATCTTAGGTAGTCTCTTCCGAGGCACTACTTAGTTTCTGTACATCTTCTTTCTTCTTCCTTCTGCTATTGCTGGGTGCATTATACTCCTCGCAAGTAATTACCAAGCTTCAAATGAGGTTTGGGTCAGACAATTCTACCTTAGCGACTAGTATAAGGAACTCTGCTGGCCATTCCTTAGTGATTTCTTTTAGGTCCTCCTCGATGAGCTTATAATATGACTAAATATCTTCTTTATTCTCATCTGTGCATGCAATGATATATATGAAATGCCTATCTACAAAAAACTTCATAAGGGGTCTGAACCTGTCCAGTGTGTTTGGTGTCATCTGAGGGAATGATTTGATAGCCCTTTTCAGTTGCAGGTAGTAGGTATGGAATATTACGTTCAACTGCCACTGTTTTCCCATGTCAATTGAGTACCACATCGTGGTGAACTTCACAAAAAATGGTTCGAATGAATCAATGTATGGGAAGGTATCACCTTTTTACATCTCCCAAGCTGTAAAAACGATGAGGATGAGCAGCCAACTAAAGTAGAACTCATATCCCTGATCCTGAGCTTCGCGACAATCGAATTCTAGTTAGTTGACTAAGTACTTTGCCCAGTTCATCTGTAATCCCTCTATGGACTTTTCTGTGAGGTCAACCACAAACCCTGTGACCTGTGTGGGTCTGTTCTTTCGAACTAGATTACCGACAGTCAACTGGAAAGTGAGGCGCACTGCACCATTCTAAATGGAGACTACCTTGTAGACTTGTGTCCCCTTCTCTACATCACCAAAGATTTCTTTAATCCTCTGTGCCAGGGAACAATCTGCAACCTTCCTTGGGTAGAAGTCCTGTGGATTGGGTCCCTGCATGCTCAATCCAGTGATCCTATGGATCAACATTGGATCAACAGTAATATGCTTGTCTAACCATAAATAACCATTGTGGAAGCACGACAACAGAAGCCTAACACACGTGTTAACCTCCTGGTGCCTTCCAAAGTGTGGAATTTTCATGACATTAAGGACAGTGGAATACGCAATGTTCATGGTCCATGGTTGGGGAATGATTTTTGATCTCTTTCCCTTCATCTTAGTCAAGTAATTTTGAGGTACGAGCATGTTGTAGGTCTTGCGGTCCTCTAGATTATAGTCACTGATATTTAAGGTTGGAATCCTCTCCAACTGCTGTCTAAATGCGCATATCCCCTTCGAGAGGTACACCATGATGACTGTGTAGTTGAAGTCCCTCGAGACACTGTCACTATTCACCATTCTAGCTAGAGGTGATATGTAATTGGGCATAACATACGGGATTAAATTCACATTCGCTAAGTAATCTTTGTGCTTGGTTCTTTTCTCATCTGCAGTGCGAGATGGTCTGGATCCGTGCGAAGTTAACGGGGAGGCTTGCATTCCTCTTGTCGATGAATCTTGAACTCCTGTGGACATCACTGTCTCTGCCATAAGGTTGATTAGAACTTCTTTGACGACTTTCTCTATGACACTGAGATCGTCCTACATACACGCTCAGATTAGATAAATCAGGTGGATGAATGAATGCTCAAAGAAATGGAACATGTGTCGATCTCAATAAACACATTGCAGTAGCAATGAGTTCTCTTGTTGGCTCAGATACAATTCACAAAAGTGTTCTCGGTGCAACAGTCGACGGAATAAGTAGTCAACGATGTAATAGATCTTCTCCAATGGACAAGAGGCCTTCATCAATGTAGTTTTGTCCGTTATGACATGGTCCTAATGGTTCGATGGCGAGCTTTCTGGTCATAACTATTGTTCTAACCATTCAAGGCATCGGGATAATGGTTGTAATGCTTTCAATGGATATATCGCTCTGCCATGTCGAAGTGCCATTTTGTGTTGTTTTGATATCTCGACCAAGTTCAAGTTTTTCAAACCTTCCTTATGCGAAGTTCCCTTGGGAACCTCTTGCATTTTTCTAGCTTCATTTTATTCTTATTGAGATTTCTAGCCTTTTTCCCTATGATACATGTTATTGGGTTCCTCTTCCCATTCTGATTCTTATCTCCTCTTGGCATAGTAACATTACACTGTGACATAGACCCCCGACTCTCTTTTTCTGAGATCCGCACAGGATCATTCTAATTTCTCCATGAGTTGAAGAGACTCCTTCAATTCCCTGCTAAAACCTTCAATGAATCCGATCCACAGGTCCATCAAGAAAACTCCACCTACACCACATGCACCAGGTGTGAGTCTTCACCTCCTCATGACCACAACTTGGGTCTTAGACAAGCACCTTTCATGACTCACAATCTCGTGAGTTTTTGAATTGAAGACCCTCGACTCCAAAACTTCGATACCTGAAAGTGCGATATGGGTATGGCCCGTTCCTTGATAGCGCCTTTACAAACAACCACTGGCTAGGGCCTAGCTTTAGCACCCCTTGCAACTCGCAAATTCTTGAGTTGGAGCATTGAGCCCTTTTGCTCGTCCTTCGTGAATCCTCGAGATGCAATAAGTCAACAATGGGTTGACTTCTTCCCAGGCGATGTGGGTCCTTCGCTTGTCACCCACTTCCACTTTTTCTCTGGGTGCTATTACTACACCACCTGTCAACCACGTAGTCCCCACCAACCGGATGTGCCACGTGTTTTCACGAGCCCTCGGTGCTTGGCACTTCACGACTTCTATAGTAAAAAAGAAACTCTCTCAAGCCCCAAACCTCTGAGTATGCGATACCGCGAGAAGATTCTGATCCAACAGTTCTCCCGTGTTTCAGATCCAACGGTCTGGATCTCCTTCTCTATTCCTTGCAACTCAGAACTTCATGAAAACCAAGAAATTTGGTCTAGCCTCTAAACTCATGAAACCTGAGTTCACGATATGATCCAATGGCTTACACAAAGCACGATCAATGGCTCACGTTGATCCTGGATCCTAAGGTGATGGGTTTCACTGGCCTCTAATCACCTTGCAGCTCTACCAAATCTAATAACTTTCGCAACTTCACACTTCCTTCATGAAGGATTCTCACTGTCCATATGGCTCCACTGGATCCTACAGTCCTTGCGACTTCCTAATCTCTCCATGGAGAATTCTGACCGCTCAATTCATGCTTCAATGGCTTCTGCCCAAACGACGAAATGTTCTCCCTTCTGAACTTAAATTCTATGTGACGACTTAAATTCCCATCTCCCTTTGAAGTGGTTCAATTTCTTCCTTCCTTTGAAGTGTTCAAAGGTGTTATCCCTCCCAAGCTTTCACTTTCAAACTCAAGACTTCCAAAAGGGTTTCCTTCTCGCACTCCTTGGAAGAAACTTTCAAAATAACTTATGGTTATTTGAGTCTTCGACCCTGTGCACTCTTTGCAACAATAGTCCTTCCACCTTCACCTTAGTTGATAACTTCTAAGGTTTCAACTAGCCTGCGTACACCTTGCATAGCTCTATGATTCACCTACACTTCTACTGGTATGAGCACAACAGTATCTCTCCTGAGCTTTCTGAGATAAAACTCAGAATCTTGTCAATGCACACCTTGCAGACGTTTCACTGCACTCTTTGTAGGAACTCTCAGGATGAGAAACAATTGAAACTCATTCTTCTCCTCTCTCAGACTTCATATACTTAACATGAAATCACACATTCAACATAGCATTGAAACAAATGTATAAACAGAGAGAATAAAACAACTGTAAGTATACCATTCAAAAAATGTAAACAATAAGCATCATAACACCATGAAAATAGAGTCAAAGCTTCATATATTAACTTGAATGCTCCTGTCATGGGTTCTTCTCTACAACTTTCTGCTACAGTTCTCAATGATGATAATGTTACAATGCTACAATGATACAAGAATGAGGGTTTCTATATCCGTTTTCCCTCCTACGCTTCTAAAACTATCTAATCTATGAATTCAAATCTACTTACTTTCATTAAATAGACTTAATGTCTATTACATCCGGCAGATGAGAGAAAATCGCTCAAGATCTATTTACAATATGCAAGTACGCTTCCTTTAACTACTACATTAATATCTGCTCATTAATTTTTCAAAAACATTTCAAAATGTGAAAAATGTGTGCTGCGCTTTTCCAGCTATCTTTTGCCTTTATGCTTGCTTGGCTGGCTGCTTATGATGCTCCTGCATCATACTCCCTCACTTGAAAATTTTCATGAACTCCTGTTCATGAGATCTTTCATGGTCTGCCCATGCTTATGAATTTCTTCTTCATCCTCCCAACTAGCATCTTCAACTAGATGTTCTTTCTATTTGACCAAGTATTCAAAATATTCTTTCCTCCTGGTCTTTCTGTTAATCCTCTTGTCAATTATGCTTTCCATTTGCGACTTTTCAACTACAGGCATTTTTTTTGTCCATTGAATCTCTTCCTGTTCCACCTCTGCTCCTACTTCTTCATCTCTGTAAGGGTACAAATCCACAACATTGAATATCGATGAGATTTTGACCCCATTGGGTAATTCAATATCATATGCGTTTGCCCCAAATTTCCTTATGACCTTGCACGGTCCAATCTTTTTCATATTTAGTTTGTTATATGTTCCCCTTGGGAACCTCTCCTTCCTCAGATGTGCAAGAATCAGATCACCAACTTCAAAGTGAAGTTCTCTCCTATGTTGATCTGCCCTCTACTTGTATTCTTGACTTGTACTCTGAAATCACTCTTTAATTTGGCTGTGAAGCTCCTTCATTCCTTCTACAAAGTCTTCTGCACTAGCACTCCTAAATTCATTTTGTTCCAAATCTTTCAATTAAGAAAATCCCCTTAGCTACATTCCATATACAATTTGGAATGGACTCTACCCTGTGCTTCTGTTAAGTGAATCATTATAAGCAAATTCCGCCCATGGCAGAATGTGATCCCA
The DNA here is from genome assembly GCA_900067695.1 of Picea abies. Lineage (NCBI taxonomy): Eukaryota > Viridiplantae > Streptophyta > Pinopsida > Pinales > Pinaceae > Picea > Picea abies. Next base: position 13,133 of record CBVK0101272126.1, on the reverse strand, counting down.
CTGACTGTTCAGTCACTAAGCTCCTCAACAAATCTCCCAAGCTTCTGTTCACGACTTCTGTTTGCCCATCCGTTTGAGGATGATATGCTGAGATAAAAGACAAACTTGTCCCCATCTTTTTCCATAAGGTCCTCCAGAAATTCCCTACGAACTTGGTATCTCAATCATGCATGATACTCCTTGGCAAGCTGTGAATTCTGACAACTTCTTTGAAAAACAAGTTCGTAATATGAGTTGCGTCGCTGGTTTTCTGGCATGGTATGAAATGTTCCATTTTTGAAAACGTGTCGACTACCACAAAGATTGAATCACATCCTCTTTGTGTCCTTGGTAGTCCCAATATGAAATCCATGTTCACTGCGTCCCACAACCTTTATGGTATGGGTAATGATTGATATAACCCTGTGTTCTTCCTTTTCCCTTTTGTGTGCTGACAAATCCTACATCTGTCCAGAAATTTCTTAACATCTGTCCTCATCCCTGGCCATAAATATGAGCCATTCAACTTTGAGAACATCTTATCATGACTGAAGTGTTCGACCAATCCTCCACTATGTTTTTCTTTCAACAAATTCTCCCTCATGGAGCATTTTGGAATACATAGTTGATTGCCCCAAAATAATAACCCATCCTGGATCATGTATTCAACCCATTAGCTTCTGTCCCTGAGAATTGGATTCTCAGATTCCTCATATGCCTCCTTAAAATCTGGGTCATCCCTATACATTTCTTTGAGGTTATCAAAACCTAAAGTCTTGACTCTGAATTCCTGCATAAGAAAACATTTCCTGCTCAAAGCATCAACAACTTTGTTAGCAGTTCCAGAAATATGTTTAATCACAAAAGTAAAATTCTGCATGAATTCCACCCATTTAACATGTTTTTGGTTCAACTTCTCCTATTGAGTCATGAATTGTAAAGCAAGATTATCACTGTACAAAACAAACTCTTTAGGAACCAAATAATGTCTCCATTTCTTTAGCGCTTGTATGACTGCATTGAATTCTTTGTCATATGTTGAGTACTTAATATTCAATTCATTCAATTTCTCACTAAAATATGCAATCGACCTGTCATCTTGGCTCAAGACCACTCCAATTACAAATCCACTTGCGTCACACCTAACCTGGAATGTCTTGCTGAAATCTGGCAAAACTAGAATTGGTTGCTCAGTGATATTCTTCTTCAGCAGATTGAAACTCTTCTCTTCTTCCTCCGTCCAGTGAAAATATTTATGTCTTTTCTTCACCGTATCCATCATTGGTGCTCTAATTCCACTGAATTTTCGGGTGAATTTCCTGTAGAAGCTAGCCAAACCATGGAATCTTCGAACTTCAAACAAACTCTTCAGCGATGACCAATCCTTAATTGCATTTACCTTTTCCAGATCCATCTTCAACTCATTTGCGGAGATAACAAAACCCAAATAAATGAGTTCTGTTCTCATAAATGATGATTTCTTCACATTGATAAATTGATGATTTCTTCATCACTGTAGCTAAATGATTTAAGTTCTCTGCTTCTGTCCTGCTGAAAATTAATATATCATCAAGATATACAATGACTAATTTCCCAATGAAATCCTTCAGGACTTCGTTCATCAATCTCATGAAAGTACTGGGTGCATTCGTTAGGCCAAATGGCATGACAAGCCATTCATACAACCCCTCATTCATCTTGAAATTTGTCTTCCATTCATCACCCTCTCTCATTCAAATTTTATGATACCCGCTTTTCAAATCAATCTTTGAAAAAAACTTTGCTCCACTTAAGAAATCCATCAAGTCATCCATCCTTGGCAATGGAAATCTATATCTGATGGTAATCTTATTGATTTCCCTTGAGTCTGTACACATTCTTCAGCCTCCATCTTTCTTTGGGATGAGCACCATTGGAAAAACGCATGGAATCAAGCTCTCCCGAATCAATCCCTTGTCCATTAAGTCCTGGACTTGTCTCTTGACTTCTTCATTTTCCTGCGGCGTCAACCTATACGTGGCTTTGTTTGGAAAAATGGTTCTAGGTATAAGGTTGATATGATGGTTTATACTCCTGATAGGTGGCAACGAACAAGGTAGTTCGTCCACTACTATATCAAAAAATTATTCCAGCAACTCCTAGATTTCTTTCAATAAATCATCTATTCTCGTACTGGTTAAAACAATTTTGGGCTTCCTGACCATAATAAATTGTGTGTCTTCCTTCTTCTTAACCTCATTAAGAATTTCCTTCCCACTCATGAGAAGTACAGTGTTGCTCATCTCTGTTTTCACTTCTTTATCCTTAATTGGCAACAACATGTGAATCCTCCCATTTTTTTCCAGGGTGTATGTGTTCTTTCTCCCATCATGAACTATGTTTCTGTCATATTTCCATGGTCTACCCAACAATAGATGACAAACATCCATGGAAATGACATCACATAATATTTCATCTTTATATCCTCCTATTTTAAATTCAACTAAACATTGTTTAGTGACATTTACTTGATGTCCTTTTTGTAGCCATGAAACTTTATATGGGCTTGGATGTGAAATAGTCTCCAGCTCCAGCTTTTCTACCATCTTTGTAGATACGAGATTGTCTGTGCTACTGCTGTCCAATATGACCTTGCATACCCTATCCTTAGTTTTGCAAGCAGTCTGAAACATACTATTTCTTTGGGCTGGGTTCTCTGCCTCCTTCTCTGTCTTTAAGAGAACTTTCCTCATCATTAAGGATCTTCTTCCCTCAATGTCTTCTACCTCATCATTCCTTCCTTGAGCTTCAGCAATGTGAGTTTCACAACCATATTTCTTCCTATCTGGACACTCATAGGATTTATGTCTGACTTTTCCACAGACAAAGAATTTCACTTCACCTCCTCTGCCTCTTCCTTTCCTCTGGCTCAAGGAAAAGTATTTCTATTAGCATATTTCCCTCCTTGTGAGCTTCCTCCTCTCTCAAGTTGAGTTTGAGGTTTCTTCCCCTCTTCTTTAGGTTTCTGAGTTCTATCTTGGGAAACTGTTTTGCCTCTGGCTTGACTTCTACCCCAACCTCTTTTACCTTTCTTCCAACTCAGCTTCTCTTTAGCTTTCAAAGCCATCTGATAAACATCTTCCACAGTTCGAATGGTCATCATGCTCATCTCGTCTTGAATATCATATCGCAGACCATTCATGTACCTGGAAACTTTTTCATCATCGCTTTCCCGATGACCTTCTCTGATGTTTATCTTGTAGAATTCTTCATTGTATTCTTTTACTGACATCAACTTCTGTCTCAAATTCTACATCCTCCGAAACATAGTGATTTGATAATCCCTGGGTATGAATTTGGCTTTCATCTTTGCAAACATTCTATCCCAGCTCTTGATTTTATGCTTTCCCTTGCAACGTCTGTCAGCCTGCAATTCATCCCACCATAGTTTTGCATGCCCTTTAAGTCTAGTAACGTCATGTTTGACTTTCTTGTCTTCCTCGACATCCTCATAGTTGAATTATTTTTCTAGAGATCTAATCTAGTCTAGAAGTTCTTCAACATCTAATTTTCCTTCATACACTGGAATGTCCATTTTTTCTTTGGAACCTATCCTCACAACAACCCTGAATAGGCATTCATCTGCAACATCTTTGACTACAACTTCTTCTCCTTCATTTCCATCTTCATTCTCACTTTCGGCCTCGCTGATATCCCCAATGTCAACTGTGCACCTCTGTGCTATCTCCATTGCATCAATCCTAGCACATAACTTGCACATTTCTCTTTCTCTTTCTGGATCAGGCGTTGGCATTGGCCCATCTCTTCTTCTCAGTGGCATGACTGTAAAATGTTCCCCTGTTCTCTATTACAGAAATCAAAGAACTTGTTCTACAGCTCTGATACGACTCTTTGATGGTATCAGACTACTTCTTTTCCTCTATCTCACTCTGCCTAAAATATACAGACAAAATCAAGCTCTAATACCACTCTCTGACGCAGACCCCCGACTCTCTTTGCCCGAGATCTGCACAGGATCGTTCTAATTTCTCCACAAGTCGAAGTGACTCCTTCGGTTCCTTGCTGAAACCTTCAACGAATACGATCCATAGGTCCATCACAAAAACTCCACTTGCACCACGTGCACTAGGTGTGAGTCTTCACCTCTTCACGACCACAACTCGGGTCTTAGCGCAAGCACCTTTCGTGACTCGCAATCTCGTGAGTTTGTGAATTGAAGACCCTAGACTCAAAACCTCCGATACTCGAGAGTGCGATATGGGTATGGCCCCTTCCTTGCTAGCGCCTCTACAAACAACCACTGGCTAGGGCCTAGCTTTAGCACTCCTCGCAACTCGCAACTTCGTGAGTTGGAGCATTGAGCTCTTGTGCTCTTCCTTTGTGAATCCTTGAGACACGATAAGTCAACAATGGGTTGACTTCTTCCTAGGCGATGTGGGTCCTCCGCTTTTCACCCACTTCCACTTTTTCTCTGGGTGCTGTTACTACGCCACCTATAAACCACGCGATCCCCACCAACCGGATATGCCACGTGTTCACATGAGCCCTTAACACTCGACACTTCACGACTTCTATAGTTGAAAAGAAACTCTCTCAAGCCACAAACGCCTGAGTACATGATACCGCGCAAAGATTATGATCTAATGGTTCTCCCATGTTTCAGATCCAATGGTCTGGATCTCCTTCTCTATTCCTCACAACTTGGAACTTCAGGAAAACCAATAAATTTTGTCTGGCCTCCAAACTCACAAACCCCAAGTTCGCGATATGATCCAACGACTTACATGAAGCATGATCAATGGATCACGTTGATCCTGGATCCTAAGGTGATGGGTTTCACTGACCTCTAATCACCTTGCAGCTCTGCCAAATCCAATGACTTTCATAACTTTGCACTTCCTTCACGAAGGCTTCTCACCGTCTATATGGCTCCACTATATCCTATGGTTCTTGCAACTTCGCGAGCTCTCCATGGAGAATTTTGACCTCTCGATTCATGCTTCAATGGATTTTGCCCAAACGAATGAATGTTCTCCCTTCTGAACTTAACTTTTATGCAAAAAATTCAATCCCCGTCTCCCTTTGAAATGGTTCAATTTCTGCCTTCCTTTGAAGTGTTCAAAGGTGTTATCCCTCCTAAGCTTTCACTTGCAAACTCAAGCCTTCCAAAATGGTTTCCTACTCACACTCCTTGTTGAAAACTTTCAAATAACTTCTGGTTATTTGAGTCTTCGACCCTGTGCACTCTTTGAAACAACAATCCTTCCACCTTCACCTTAGTTGATAACTTCTAAGGTTTCAACTAGCTTGCGCACACCTTGCATGGCTCTGTGCTTCACCTGCACTTCTACTGGTATGAGCACAACAGTATCTCTCCTGAGCTTTCTGAGATAAAACTCAGACTCTTGTCAATGCACACCTTGCAGACGTTTCACTGCACTCTTTGCAGGAAATCTCAGGATGAGAAACAATTGAAACTCATTCTTCTCCTCTCTCAGAATTCATATACTTAACATGAAATCACACATTCAACATAGCATTGAAACAAATGTATAAATAGAGAGAATAAAACAACTGTAAGCATACCATTCAACAAATCTAAATAGTAATCATCTTAACACCATGAAAATTGAGTCAAAGCTTCATATATTAACTCAAATGCTCCTGTACATGGGTTCTTCTCTATAGCTCTCTACTACAGTTCTCAATGATGATAATGTTACAAGGCTACAATGATAGAAGAATGAGGGTGTCTATATCCATTTTCCCTCCTACGCTTCTAAAACTATCTAATCTATGAATTCAAATATACTTACTTTCATTAAACAAACTTAATGTCTATTACATCTGGTAGATGAGAGAAAATCTCTCAAGATTTGTTTACAATATGAAAGTATGCTTCCTTTAACTACTACATTAATATCTGCTCATTATTTTTTCAAAAACATTTCAAAATGTGAAAAATGTGTGCTACGCTTTTCTAGCTGTCTTCTGCCTTTATGCTTGCTTGGTTGGCTTCTTACGATGCTTCTGCATCACACTGCTGAGATTCTTTCTAGGGTTCAAGGGAAATACTTCTTCTCTATCTGGGGTAGGTGCTCCATTCTTCTGTGAATCTTCTTGTGTTCATTCAACTTCAAAATCCAAGTTTTTGGTTTTAAATAGCTTCGATCTGTTCTCATGTTCTTTAATCAAGTGTGCTATCCTCCTAGTCATGAAATATTTTAATTCTTTCTTCCTTTGTTCTAATACTTCCTCTTCTTTTCTTCTGGTCTGATTTCTCTCAATCTAGGGGTTTCCTAATAACATTTCAAATGGGGTGTTGTTCTCAATAAATTTAGCAACCTCAAAACTTCCTCTATCATAGTTCCATGAACACTCATAACTATCTGGGTGAGTCTTCCACATAGGGTTATCAACTTTCCTCTGAATAATCCTATTCCTCGTAATGAAGGAATCATAGCAGGATTTCCTAAAATTTCCCAGGTTCTTTCTATCATAATACTCACCCGTGTTTCTTCATCTAGAACACAGTCTATGTTGAAGTCTCCTATTCTTTTTTCTATGCACTCTTTTTCTTTGAAGATCTCTGATAAGTTGATATTTTGATGATCATTCAGGGTTTCGTTCATTTGTAGTAATACTGTTTCTGATTCTTTCTTGGGTTCTATCATGGTCTTAGTTTCTTGATCTTCCTCAGGGTTTTCTTGTCTCATATTCATTCTTTCAACCTTTACAATCATTCTAGGGCAATCCAAAACTTCATGATCCATAGCTTGACAACAAAGAAAACTAGGTCTTCTACCAGGGAATTCCTTAGCAGCATGTCCCAGTCTTCTGCAATTATAACAAAGAGTTAATCTTGTTTTTCTTTGAAATGATCCCCATCCTTTTCTGTACTACGCAATAGGATCATAATAGCTAACCTGTAAAAAATTCTTTCTAGGTCCCTGCATCCATTTGTTAGTCCAAACATTCTTTCTATGCATAGGGATAACATATCTTTCATTATTTCTATCAGATATGCTCATATCAAACCTTCTTTCATCTAGCTGTACCCTACTTTTCATGCTAGGACAAAATTTATCAAACATACCTAGATCCATACTTTTGAAACAAAAATTTCCACTTATCTTTCCTTTTTCAATCAAAACTTTTCACTGTTCTTACCTTTAACAAAGCACAAATCCTTAAGATCTTACCTCTTTTCTTCAGATATGATTTTTCTTCTTAGCATAGAGCTTCACAAGTTAAGTAGACTATTGCACACTAAATCAACATATCTACGCACAAAGCTTTCTTTTCTTCAGTTCCTAGCAGTCACAGTTTCAGGTCTTGGCAATGAAACCATTTGTTGGCACAAGGGCAGACCCAGGGTTCAACGCTCAAGAGCGCACCAACAAAACCCTAAATAACGGCCCTTTTGGAAACACTTGTGAAGCATATGGAGTCTCACTCGAGGTAGAGGCATGGGTGGTTCTAGTACTCAGATGTATGCAACCTTAGCTGGGATACCGATCTGTGATTACAACACCTTAACAAAGCAATTAGCAGTTATAGTTCATCTATATTTAACCAATATCTACTTCGCAGATAAAACCCTAACTATAGAGCATCATAGTTTCCACCAAGATCTATCATATTCAAGCACTAATCACAATCACATAGGTTATATCTAGCATTCATCCATATTATTAAGCATAAATCATTAAAAGATCTATCTATCATTCATCTATATCAAAGCACTTAAGCAAGTAAACACATAAACACATCAATACATCACACAAATCATAGCAACATAGGATATACGTGGTTCACCCCCAGGCTAGGGATACATCCACCAACTCTTCTTCTCTTTTATTATCTTTGGTCAATCAACTACATGCACAGAGCCACAAGATCATATTCCACATAGGATAGGAGATCTGCGCACACCTCACCAGATCCTCCTTCCTTGAGCTAGGTTACAAAAAAAATCTTCTAATCAATCTCTTATAGTCACTTGCACTTAGCCTTGCAAGTATCACATAGCATGCACAAAGCATGTACACTATCACTTGCACTTAGCACTTGGTATCATACACTTGTGCCTTTGCACTTAGCATACTTACACCCCTTACTTACATCGGCTAGATTTCTATTTATACATTACAAAAGAGGCATAAACATGGGTAAACCCATGGGACAACATCCCCATACCCGTTACATAAGACCAAAACCCAAAATTCCCTAAAAAGGGGATGAGATCTCGCGATCTCAGCTTTAACAACCTATCGAAGTCCCAAAAGTAGGTCAAACATGACCAAGGATCCTCAAAACTTGGTCAAGGGCCAACTGTTGGTTGATGCACATATTTGAGAGTTGTCTTGGTGATTGATATTGGTGAGTAGATATGATTTGGTTAATAAGATTGATGAGACAAGTTGTTGTGATAGGTTGTTTGGACAGGTTGTTGTGACAAGTTATTTGTACATGTTTGGTGCATGGTTGATGAACTTATTCATGGTATAGGTTTTGTACAGGTTTGGTGCATGGTTGATGCACTTGTTCATGGTACAGGTTTTGTATAGGCTGGTGCATGGTTGATGCACTTGTTCATGGTACAGGTTTTGTACAAGTTTGGTGCATGGTTGATGCAATTGTTCATGGTACAGGTTTTTTACAGGTTGGGGCATGGTTGATGCACTTGTTTATGGTACAGGTTGGTTACAGGTTGATTGGTACATGTTTACAACAATATATCTCATAGTGATAGTGTGACAGTGGTTCCATCATTCTACTTATACTTCAGGGTGATTGGACAGGGAAAGGACAAGTGGCTGTAGCCACCTTCCGGTTGTAGAAGAAGAACATAGGGGGTTGTAGCCTCCTTCTGGTTGTAGCCAGAGAATATGGGAGTTTGATCTTCCCTCAGGTTGTAGCCTGAGAAAAAAGGGGGTTGGAGCCTCCCAGTTGCATCTAGAAAACAAAGGAAGTTGGTGCTTCCAATGAATGTGATTCTTCAAGACATATAAGAAAAAACATTTTGTGGTTTTCTCCCTCTTTGGGTTTCCACATAAAACACTGGTGTACTATGTATGTGTATGATTGTTCATTTGTTCATTGCTTATTTTCTCTACAGTTATTGAATGATAATGCTAAATTGATATAACACTTGGATTATATGGTTAAAAAGGATTAAATTTCTCTATTACTGATTCACCCCCCCTCTCAGTAATCCAACAATTGGTATCAAAGTCGGTTCCTTTAGGAAACAATTTAACCACTGGAAGGAGATCATGGATTATTCTAAGAATGGAGTACCAATGTTTAATGGTCATAATGGTTTTAAGTATGATATGTGGAGCATAAGGACAAAAGTCTTTTTAAAGGATAAGGGAAATTGTATTTGGCTATCAGTTGTTACAGGATATGATAGTTTAAAAAGGGAAAAGACTGCAACCAAGAAGGAATTGTGGAAGAATAACAAAATAGAAATGGATTTCATCTAGGAAGGATTACCTAATCTGGTAAGAGAAAAGGTTGGTAAATGTTCATCAACAAAATACCTTTAGGATAAGTTACATGACATATATTCTTCACCCATCACAGATTCAGAAAATATCAAAGAAGATGCATATACAAATCAAGAAGAATTATGTTCACCATGTCAAGCAGATTCAAAAGATTAAGAGTACATAATCACCAGAGGTATGTTGTTTTGTTCTAATTGTGAAAAACGTGGACATATTGAAATATAATGCCATGAAGGAAATGCGATAGAAAAAACTAATTGAAAAGGAAGACAATCAGGAAGAAGAATTGAATGGTGCTTTAGATGAACTAAGAGAAGAAAACAATTCACTCAAGAAATAATTGATGAAACAAAATGAAAGTGTTCACATTTTTGAAGAATCTCAACAAGTCATCAAGAACTTAAGAAATCAGCTAGAATTAGAAGCCAGAAATATCGAAGTAAATCTTGAATATCAAAAGCAGTGTTTGGGAACCAACATAGCAACATAAAAGGAAGAAGAAAAAATGAGAGAGAAGATATTGACAGATCATCTTAAGGAAAGAAATAACGATCTAAACCAACTTGAGGTAGAGTTTGGTCAATAAGAGAAAGGAATCGAAGAAGAAATAATCACATTAAAATTTCATCTTGAAGAAGCAAAAAGAACAGAAGAAGTCATGAATTCTCAAATAATGAAGAAAGAAGAAGAGGTTGGGAAGCTTGAAGAAGAAGTTGTCACATTGAGAAGTAAAATTGTCAAGCTCAACAAGAACTTTGAAGAGATAGAAACATCCACATTAGTTATAGAGAATGAAGAGAAGCACTCTAGGTTTCTAGAAAAGAAGAATGAAGAGAATAGAAAGAGTTATGCAGAAGTACTCAAAGGAAAGAATCATGGTCAACCAGAATCGAAGAAAACTATTGAAGATACATCTTCAAGAATACCATCCATGTTCAAGCCAAAAAGAAGCTTCAATCATGATCATGATTAGTCAAGGCAAAAATTCTGAAGGACTACGCCACAAAGAAGATCATTCACTCCCAGGTATGCAAATTTATTTTATGGTCATTGTTTTTATTGTACTAAGTTTGGACATAAGGTTGCAGATTGCAGATATTATAAAAGAAATGTTCAAGCAAGAAGTGCCTATGTGGTCGCACATAACATTGAGTGTTACAAATGTCATAACTATGGACACATAGCCAGTGATTGTGGAAGCATGATGGATACTTCCATGAAAGAGAATATTGATATCAGATATAAGAAAGTATGGATAAGAAAATATGAAGAACAAGTGAACAAAGACTAGGTAGATCACAATATTGGCAATAAAATGAGATGAACAAAATTCTACAGAGAAAAAAAAAGATGTCAGATACATAAAGGTTTGGAAAATAACTGAAAGAAAGGAAGGCCAGGTAAATAAGGAATAGGTTCAAGATATTGTACTTTCAGGAATTGTAGTGAAAGATGAATCCATAGATATAAAGAAAGAAGTCAGAGCTCAGAGAGAGAATGAATCTACCAATGAAGATGATGATGAATACACATCAGAGAATGAATTGTTCTAATCCATCTGAATTAGAGACTCCCAAGTAATATGAATATTAGATATGAGGAGTCTATGTGATAGTTGTGACAGACCAAAGAACCATCATTCGAGTAGCTTGTAGAGCTTGAGAAGACAGATTCAGAGAAATCAATTAACAAAAGTACAGTTTGATAGATTAATCAAGACTTCATGATAATATAATGATAAATGGGTTAGCATTATGGACAATTGCACAAGTAGAGTCTTGGACAATATGGATAGAGATGGATTCATAAGGACACTTAGTAGGTTTGGACAGATATATGATAGTGGACAAGAGAATGGATTCATAGATTGGTTCAGAGACAAAGGAACATTATCATAATGGATGATAATTACATAGGAAATGGCTCGAACAACGCTAACGGATTTCAAATTGACAGATATTTTTTGGACACATGCAATGCATACATAAGTCATATTCAAAGTAGGGTAATACTCATAAAAAACAATGACAAAACTCCCTACGAACTATGGAAAATAAGCGCATACAACAACCTCTACATCAAGGTAACTCAAGGTAATATTTTGTTAATTGAAATTTATGTTCATGATATTTTTCTGGAAGTACTAATGATAGGTTAAGCCAAAAAATTACAAAGGAAATGTAGAATAAATTTGAAATGTCATTACTTGGAGAACTATCCTTCTTTTTGGGTCTTCAGATATGTCAAAGAAACCAAAAATTTACAAAGGATATGCAAAATGAATTTGAAATGTCATTACTTGGAGAACTATCCTTCTTTTTGGGTCTTTTTGGGAATTTTTATTTCTCAAACTAAGTATATCAGAGAAATGCTAAAGAGTTTCAGAATGGAATATTTCAAACCAGTTACCACTCCTATGAAAACCAGTTACAAGTTGAGAAAAGATGATGATTCAAAGTCTACATACCATAGGGAATACAGGTCAATGATTGGTAGCTTAATATATGTGACAACATCCAGACCAGATGTAATGCAGGTAGTTGGACAGGTGGCACAATTTCAAGCAGCACCAAAGGAATCACATGTATTAGCAGTGAAGAGAGATTCATCAGATGCAAAGGTAAATGCTTGGAGGGAGAGCATAGAGTCATGTTTCAAAGGGGAGCAATTGTGACAAGGGAAAAATGAGCGATATGTCTTCAGAGTGATACCATTTTTCAAAGGGGGAGATATTATTCATATGAAGGGAAAGAGAGTAATCAGAGGAATATAAACACAAAGAAAAATCAAAGGCACGTAGACAAGGGGAGAAACCCTAAAGAGATTTCAGTCAAGGGGAGAAACCCCAAAGGGAGATACCCTTTTCCATTGATGTCAAAGGGGGAGAGATAGAAACATTGATGAAGAGTATAAACATGAATGTTACATGACTAAGTGTTGCTATCAATGTTGGTGTTGCCATCAATGCCAAAGGGGGAGATTGTCAGACAATTGGCTTAGGTTGATGGATAGTTGTTATGGATTTTTGGTTGTCATTGATGTCAACCATTGGAGAGTGATATTGTATATTGATGTCAACTCTTAGTGATTGATGTCAACCCTTGGAGAAAGTCTGGTAGCGAATTGTGGTAGAACAAAGGTTTGGGTAATGGAACCAAGGTTGTTTCATTTATAATGGTATGAGTTTTAATATATTTGAAGGTAAGACTATTCTATATGGATATTACATGTCATTCCATTTTCGGTGGTATGTGCAATGTCACATAACTCCTCTTGGTTAGAGAGTTATGACCATGAGAAGTTGGAGAACCCAGGTTTGGGTAATGGACCCAAGTTTGTTTGATGGATAATGGTATGAGTTTTGCTATATTTGTAGGTAAGATTATTCTATATGGATAGTACATTTCATGCCATTTCTGGTGGTATGTGGAATGTCACATAACTCCTCACGGTTTGAGAGTTATGGCCTTACAAAGTTGGAGGACCCTCATATGTTGGCTTGAAGCCCCAAAAGGTCAAAGAAATCAAAGAGCTTACAGAGCAGAAATTATTATTTAAATGATAAAGTAAAGTGACAAAGTCAATAAGTATTATTTAAGTAATAAAGTAAAGTGACAAAATCAAAGAAGATTATTTAAA
>CBVK0101272125.1:0-10932 GCA_900067695.1 Picea abies | reverse complement strand
CCCGGACACATGGCGGTGTACGTTGGGCGACAGTATTGTGAGCGGTTTGTGATTCGAGCAGCGTATTTGAACCACCCGGTGTTTAGGTTACTGCTGGAACAGGCCGAGGAGGAGTTCGGTCACGCCCGGCAAGACCGCCTCGTGATTCCCTGCGACAAGGTCCTGTTCGAGCACATTCTGAGTCTCTTCAACCGAAAAGACCATGCCGGCGTGAGGAATCTCGACTTGGAGGCAGTTAAGAACAATTTCTGTAATGAATGGCGTTGTTCGGCGGAAGCCGAGGGAATATTGTTGGGCAAAGATTCGAGACCTCTTCTGTACTCCTTTGCTGAGAACGAGTTGGGTTATGTAATCTCCCGGCTCAGTAATGAGAATTTGCTAACGTATATGTAAATTCAATTTTTATAATGCTCCTGTTATATGCATTCTGCTGTATGAGATCATTTTAAAGAAGAGCGCAGAGGGGCTTTCAGTCGGAAATGGCTGCAGTTGCTCCAGGACATGCAAAAAAATGTTTGCAGGAATTTCGAGCAGAGGCTTCGGTTGTTGAGTTTGTTCAGCTGTAATAGAATTAGAGAGGACTTTGAAGGATAGGATGGAGAAAATCTGGGGAAACACAACACTCCACAATATTAGACTGTAATTAACGAACACTATTCAAACCTAATCATGCAAACCCGCAGTGCCCTTTTGAGGACTTCTGCGAAGACCTAATAGTTAACTTATGTAGTTGATTTTCGAAGAATATTGGAGAAACGCAGATTTCTATATATTGAGTACAGCAAAGCAAATTGAGTAGCTAAAAAAATATTTTCTAATTTTTGTACCGAATCTCGAATAATGTGTAAATATCTGATAAAGTGGGATAAAATGACAATTCAAATAATTGTAATTTAAAAAAGTGTTTTGTAATTTGTGTAGTATTCTTAATGCATTATTCTAAACATTATTTTTTTTTGCAATTTTTTTAGTTTGATTTGTTCTAAATTTGGTGATGAATGGTTGGATTTGCAGATTTGAGTGGTTAAATTTGTATAATCCAAATATCTCATAAATTTTTCAAATCCAGAAAATAATGATTTCTTCCAAACCTTTAACCAAATTTACATGGCCAAATTTCTGGTAACGTTTAACCAACACCAATGTTAAGTAATGTTTAAATATCTAATAAAGTGAAAGTAAAAAGGCTGAATATCAAATCATGTATAAATATCTTGTAAGCTGATAAGATGCGAGTAAACGTGTCCAAATCGGATAATGTAAAAATATCTTGTAAACTGATAAGATAGGAGTAAATGCGTACACATTAAATAATGTATAAATATCTGCCAAGGTGACAGTTAGAGTGTACAAATCTCTGTTAAACTGTAAGACTATAAAAATCTCGGATAAGGTGGGAGAGAGCATAACCTTTCTTGGGACTACGAAACTAACGAAATAGATTGATAATTGAACCTGGACAAATCGCAAATTCAAACCAAAACGAATCGTATTGACCTTGTATTTTAAATATTCAGTATATTGTAATTGCAAGCGTGCTTGGCTAATTTTGTTTATTTACTCCTATTGTAATTCAATACAAAGATATGGGAGAAATACAATTACTATCATTGCAAATAATCATTTTTTTTTAAGAATGTGTTAAATTCTATTATTGTATATTTTATTAATGTTATGGTATAAAGTATGGGTATTTATTTAGTAAATTTATGATATAATGTTGTGTTGATAGTGTATTAAAAAATATTTTTAATTTTTTTTAGATATTGAAAAATATTTATGATAATTATTTTGTTGAAATTTATTACATCTTTTCAATAAAAAAAAAGCATTATTTTTATTAGATATTTTTTATTTTTATTAGATATTTTTTTTTATATCCATAACATCTATATATTTTATGTATCTTATATTATTTTATTCAATATCAATAATATATTTATTTTATTTTTCATAATTTTAAAACTTTTTTTATAAATAAAGTTACAAAAATTGGTCAACAAAATTAAGCTCTCATGATGCAAAGTCCACATAAAAATGACATTTTAGAAAATATGCATTTTCAAACAAATTTTTGAATGTATAAAATTTGGAAATACAAATGAATTTGTAGAGATTAATTTACTAAATGGAAAACACTTAAATATTTTGTTAATTTAGGTAGATGTGTCTTTTTAACTTCATTGAATATTAAATGGAAAAAAATTATAATTAAATATTAAAAATAACAATAATAATAAGATTTTATAATAAGATTAATTATTTTATATGCTAATTTTTTTTTAATTTTTTCTATATTATTAGATTTAAGATTAAAATAGATTTATCTAAATTTAAAATTTAAAATTAAATATAATTTGATTCTAAATATTTTCCACTTAAAATTTTATATAATTTTACATCTATTTTAATCCTTTAATTATTATTCAGTGATATATTATTTTTATTTATGCCAAACTAACTAACACTCAAAACTCGGATGCCTGAGAATGATCTCCTTACCTTTTTAAATACAAATTTGAGGTGAAAGGAATCATTATTATGAAGGGACTAGACATGACTCTTGACCCTACATGTCTTCCACTAAATCTTGCTTTATGGATTCGGCGGTAGAGATCGTGCAAGATCCTCTGACCAAATCAAAGCCTTTATTCCCCATTAAGCAAAAGTAGATAAAATAGTAGATCTGACGGGGTAGTCATGCAAGATTCCCTGATAAGAGGACAGACAAAACATGATATAAAGGAGAGAATCTTGAAAATGCGGGTCAAACCATGCCAAAAGTCGGAGAAGTGCTTCGAGTTTTCAAGATGCTCATTATTACATACGGGCGAATAATTACAATGTGGATATTGATTACGATAACCCACTAAACCCGAATGGCACCACTCTCAGCCATTTAGACATGAATGAACATGAATACACTATGGATGTTGGTTACGTCAACCCACGGAAACCGACTGCCACTATCTGTCGGGCAATAGGACTTACATCATTATTCAATAGGATCATGAAAATGACGAAATCGTTCCGGGTCCCAGTGCTAAGTATATATTTCTCTGTACATCTCTGGATCTTGTTGCGAGACATATCTCGTTCTATCACCCAAGGATGTATTTCTTCGATAAATAACATTTTAAAATCATCTTTAGAAAATTGTTCAAGTCTATGAATATTTTCTGGATGCCTTATGTTTGGGAATAAAAACATTATTGTAGTATCAATTACATCACGACGAACTCCACTTGGATTTAAACCAAATTTCTTCCACCAATCTGATAGCCCATCTAGTTCAGGAAATGTAACAAAAGGCACAAAAAATTTAATCATGCAATAGTAATATCTGTACCGATCTATCCATAAACAAACATTATACCACATAGCATTATATTGTAAATAGTTAATTTCAAACAATCTTTCATGTGGATCTTGATTCGGCCATGACTGTAATGTTCCCATTCTGTTAATCTGGAAGAAATTCCAGGCTGGAGTTTGTTGTCAGGTTTGAGTTTGTTGGCAAAACTAGTTCCTGTTGGCAGATCTGATTCTGGTAAGATCTCCCATTCCCACTAGATTTTGTCTTGATGCAATAGTAGATGCCTGATGCATTTGTCTGATTACATGTTGAGGCGGTGTGACATGAATACTAGTATTCCTGGAGAAGCCTGGTAGGCGAAACTCTATTCCTTCTGAACATCTCAACTGCCATTTAGGAACCCAGTGTTCTCGATAGGTTTCTCAATCTCCGTTGTCATCCAGATACTCAGTAGATGGAGTATTTCTGTAATCATCCCAAGTGTCTATAATCACCATACTTTTGGAACAGTAGGCAATTTGAGCATGTGATTATGAGATGAAAGGTAATTCCTTTCTCTTGGGAGGATGTCCATCTATGCTTGGTAAAGTAATAAAATATGATGGTTCACCTGTAGAACTTTGATAAGAACCATGAGGTTCTATAGCAGATAAAAATAGTGTACCAAGGATACATTCTACTGGTATTTATGTTGTCAAATATTTCATTCCTAAAGCATATTCATCAAATAACAAAATACCTTTAGGAATCTCAAAGTTCATGTCTATATTTACATTTCTCAGTCCTATAGCAGAATAATTACTGGGAAGCCAATATTTTGCAAGAATCAAGTCTTTATGCACTAAATTCATGTCTCAACCAGTATCCAATAGTGCATTTAAATTAAATATTTCACCATTTATTTCTAACTTGATTTTCACCTGGTATTTTTGAAATTTAATGGGCATAATTTTCATAGTTGTTGGCCCTTGGAGATGGGTTGTTGTTTTCCCTTGGACTGTTGATTTAGGACTCTCAAAAGGAGCATGCTCTAATGATGGAGGTATTGAGTCCAATCTTTCTCTGATTTCTCTGATCTCTCGTCTAGCCCAAGAATCAATTTTGAAGCTATATTCAGCTTCTTCTTCCATTTTTCTGATTTTTTCCTTTAACCCAGAAATTTCTCCTTTTAAGAGAAGTACTTCTTTGGCTAGATCTGTCACAGAAGTATTTTGTAATTTTTCCTCTCTGTTGTATTTGATAAAAATTTTGATATTTCTGTCATAAGAGGCATCAATGAACAAAGGCTCTCTTTTAGAGGATTCAGTAGCCTTGCTCCTTTGTTAAGCTTTAATTGTTTTCACAAAAGTTTCAAGAAGTGGATTTTTCATTTCTCCTTTAGGAAAAGCTTTGATCTGAGCCAGCATTTAAGCTTCTTGATCTCTTGTATTGTGAAACATACAGACTTGTATTTTCCTTTTAATCTCTAGTTCTGATTCAGATTCAGAACTATCTGTATTACTTTGGCAAGAACAGAAATTTGGATTTCTGCAATTGTAGTCTTGGTTAATCAAAAAAATATCTTCCGAGCTATAATCAAACTCATAAGTACTATCAGATTCTGTACAACATCCTTCTTGAAGAAGATGAACTTCTTCTCTTTTGAAAGGGTGATATGGACACTTGTTAGTTTCACGGTCATTAGCTCCACATCTGTTACAATGCATCCATAGAGCTAATTGTTTCTTTTCTTGTTCCTCTTTAGCCTTTTGTTCAAAAAGCTTTCCCTTTGATTTTCTAGAGGCTATATTGTCTGGACAATTATGTGCAATATGTCCAGATTTCCTACATATCCAACATTGTATTTGTTGTTTAGCCTGGTAGGAATGGGATTTCAATTTTATGTCCTCGGGCTCATAATAGTGGGTTTTAGGCCCGTATCTATATTTATATATGCCTTTTTTATTTTCTTTGATGATTTCTCTTTTCTTTTTTCTTTTCTTTCTTACTGGATCTGTGATGTACAGGCCATACTTTTCACAGATGGATTTCTGGTCAGGAAGATAGGATAGCTTGGACAGAATTTTGGACTTTCATATTTACACATAGTCCAATCAAAGATTTAGTAATTAAAGAATAGATTTCCCCCCCATGTATACATCTCATAAGGAAGTTCGAATACTTCCTGCATTTTCAAATACTCTACAAATTTACTTGGTATGGCTGCCAAGTATACTTGTTTCCACAAAAGATTTTGACTATACTGAACTTCAAATATTCTGTGAGTCCAATCTTTATAGAACTCTTCATATTCAGACATTTTTCTGCATTTCATGTTCATGAGAATCAATTCATATTTATCAGCCAATTCAGACTCAATTCCACACTAGTGCTCAAGAATTGCAGTGGTTAGAGCACCAATCATATCATTATGGGGAGTTCCATTAGTGTGATATACTATATCCCCTTGTTAATCTCTGAGGACTTATGCCTCCATTTTGGCAATCATTATTGGAGAAGAGATAACTTCCCACCATTTACTGAGAGTGCCTGTGAAGCACTGAATGATAGACTTGCATGCTTCTACCTCTGTCTTTCCTTTCATGCACATTATCTTATAGGAGAAATACATTATGTCTATCATTTGTCTGATTTGAGCAACAGACAAACTATCTATGTTCCATTCTTGGAACCAATCTTCAGCAAATGTTTGGGTTTCGGGTAGTTTCCCTTTTCCCATTAGATCTGGGGCAGGAGGTCTGCTGGTATGATGTGGAAGGTTTTCATATGCAAGGTTTTGGATAGTGACCAGAGAAAGATGTTCTTTTGAGGATGGTTCAAGTTTATCTTCTTTTGGAGGAAAATGGTGGGGGAACCTTTTTTGGATCACTGTCTTAGATGGCTTATATACAGGAGATAGTATTGAAATAGAAGGGTTTGGAAGGATGGACAGATCAGGGATAGGTTTATCAGGATTACTATCCTTTTGTCTAATTTGAGTCAATGTCTTTCCCATATTAGAGAAAGCTTGTCCCAATCCTTCCATAAGTTCTTCATGATTTTTCAGGGACTCTCTAGATTTATAGGATATTTCACATAAAGAAGAGTTCATTTTATCCTTTACATCTGTGACCTTTTCTTGAATCTGGTTTACAGAATGGACAATAGTATTTGTGGAAACGTGCAAATCTATGATCTTTCCTTTTCTAGCATAATAATTAGTCACAAAAGTATGGGTAGCCATGCCTCTTAAGGCAGTATTAGTCCAGTTAATTTGTTCTAACACAGACTGAACTCTTTGTCAATACCATAAAGTTGAATAGCTTCCTCAGAAAGTAGTAAAGGAACTGCTTTTACTTGCCAATTATTATCTTCAAGGACGATGCCCTTGAAGGGAGGAAAAGTAGAATTTGATTCTAAGGTTTGTCCTTCAATACTTTTCCATTTATGTTTGGGAGGAATCTCATAACTTTCTCCCATCATTTGTACTTCAGCCTTTAAGCTCAATTTCTTCCATTCAAAGAAAGAAATCCATAAATTGTTATCAGATATGTATTTTTTCCAATCTTGAGATAGTTTCAGTTTTTCTTTATCTGGCATGGCTGAATTGAATTCATCTATTTCTGGATTTGTGAACAAATCCTAGTTTAACATTCTTTTGATCCATGATTCATCAATGAATCCCTTCTGGCACCCTTTCATTACAGAATGAAATTTATGTATTTCATCCACAGATGGTCTTTGCATATCACTAGGTAAGGGGTTAGAGAATCTATAGTTTGGAATGACTTGGTCACATTGTTCTATGTATCCCAACCCATATTTAGGTGTACCAGGGGGTCTCATTCCTTTATATATATCTTCCAGTCTAGGATCAAGTGTTTCAATAGTAGGTATGTAATGGATCATTAAACAAAATGCAGGTTCTGAAGTAGATGCAGTACAATCTACAATATTATTTACAGAACGATAACAGACTGAAGAATCCATTTATATAGTAGAGATTACTATGGCTGCTTAGAAAAGCAAGGCGTTTAGTCTCGTGTCTTCCTTAAAGAAGATTAGACAGGCTCCTGGCCGACTGCTCAGGAAGAAACTAGTAACTCTGTCTGTAAGTCGCAGTAGTAGAAATCTTACCATTAAAAGACGAGAGACTACTGATACGGATTCAAAAGTGAGTTGCAAGAGTGGAAACCCTTCTTTTAAAGGGACCAAGACTCTTGATACGACTCTGGATTCTTATCACACATAGATAAATCATACAAAACTATAAAACAAAGAAAATAGTTTTTATCAGATCGAAAAGTCTGATATTATACCCGGCTCGAAATGAAGTTCTTTGGCTCTGACACCATTTGTAAGTTGCTCACGCATCTTGTCAGAGGCTTCCTCCATCGGAGAATGAAGCTTGACTCTTGCTTTGTCTCATACGCTGCTCCCTTCTTCTATCTGACCTTCTGCTTTTTGCTACTCTCAGCAAAACCAATCAATATTCCTCTAAACGTTTTCATATAATACATTATTTTTATTTATTACATAAACATAAAATTAAATTAAATACAATTATGAAAAATAAAGATAATATTATCACTTTTTCATATAATACATTATTTTTATCTATTACATAAATTATTATCACTTTTTTATATAATACATTATTTTTATTTATTACATAAAAATTAAATTAAATTAAATACAATTATGAAAAATAAAGATAAGATGAATAAACACCTTTAAACACCAATTTGAAAATAAATAAAAATAAATCTCCATAAATAAAATCTACATTTATCAAATCCATTTCCCTTTATCATCCAAAATAATGCAACACATATCCCATATCATTATTTATTATCACCTACCAATACTTATAATATCGATGTTTAGAATTTTATACCTTGCACTTGTGTATCAAGTTTTTTACTTGATGGTAACGTAGGGTGTTTGATCCTCGACTAAGGTTCCAAAGCATCAAATGCTTTGGAGATATATTTTTCCATGTTTATATTTATATTAAATAAATGTTATATTAGGTTTTACATTTCTATGTACAATGATATAAATTTTAAACAAGATTCTACTTAATTTACATAAATGGAAATACAAATTAATTTTATAATTATTATAACTTAATAATATAAAATATTAAGTTATACATTATTATCTACCAATGACATAAATTTGAAAGTTGATTTTATTTATATAAACAAATTTTATAATTATAAAATAGTTTGATAAATAGATAAATTTATTATTTTAATAAATTGTAAATATAATTTTATTTTATTTTTATATTTTTCCAAATTTTAATTAAATTTGAAAAACAAAATAAAAGAAAGAAATATTATTATTATATTTTTGTATATAAATATATCTCCCTATAAATATGCTTTTGTATGAGGGTATATATAGAGAGAGCTTGGAACCTTTCCTACATTCTAGGAGAATATTTTCTTCAGAGTTATACTTAGTTAGACTAGTAGAAGTCACTATGTGTTTAAGTCACTTCCACACTCGTGTGACTCAGTTAACTAAAGACTGCATGATTAGTTAACTAGGACTAGGTGACAATTATTTCTGGTAACTGTTTGTGTGTGTCCAAATCTCTCTAGGCCACTTCTATGGGGCATTGGGTTCTCTTCCAGTCCACATTTGTTGAGCTATACATAGTATATCATGTTTAAATTATCATTCATTCATTTAGTTAATACAATTCTATTATTTTTCTCTCCAATTTTTCTCACATCTTCTCACTTTTGCAAGCTATGTTCATTCTTCTACTAGCTAGATATCGTTTGTAGTTACTCACCACATTCTACATGGTATCGGAGCCGAGAGTTTGCTAGGAAGAAGGTGCACCGAATTTTTTTATTTTTCAATACCGAAGATTGAATAACGTGAAAAGAATGGATTCTTCCTCGTTTGTCATGCGAACACTATACAACTACTTTGAATGGAACAAAAAGATGGATATTTTTCTCCAAGGTAGAGGATTGTACAAGTTAACCATGGATACAGAAACATAACCCACATTAGCCATTGAAAATCCAAATACCTCATTAGAATGGATGCAGCTTACGAAGCCCTCTGCATGCACATATCCCCTGATTTGTTGTTTCATGTATCTTCTTGCAAAATGCCAAACGAGATATAGACCACCATGGAAGGACTCTTTGGAAAAAAAGATGAGATGAGAGGCCACATGATCGAGGTAGAATTACTTGCAATAGATTAGAAAAGATTTTAAAATATCCAGGATTTCCTCATAAGGTACAAGGATTTGTTGTTGCAACTCAAGGCTTGCACAGTTGATAAATTAAAGGAGGAAAAACGAATGGTTCTCACCATTTTTTCAAAACATGGTACATATTATTAAGTTTTTGTTTATACTTTCGACAATCAGAGATTGATTGTTGGAACATCCTGGAATATGCCCTCTTTGGACACCTTCATTGAGGCCCTGATTTAGGAGCGAGGGAAACTCATCAAGATGGGTGTAATAAAAAACTCCAAAGTGTAGGTACTTGTTACACATGACAACAGAAGTTCTAGACATCATAAATACAAAAAGAAAGGAAAAGAAATGCATCGCATACAAAACAAAATAAGGAAGGGTACTCCAAACCCTTCAATGATTCCTTAGGATCCAAAAGTGGAAAAGGAAAAAAAGGACAGAAGTGTACCTACTGCAATCGAAGATTCCATCCAAAATACACATGGATAAAGAAGAAAATAGAAATTATGACTCAGATTATTCAAAATAACAACCTTGTGGATCAAATTCTCGAGGGTGCTAAGAAGAAGACAGAAGATCATGTTCCGAAAGGTAATCATCATGTATTAGTTGTTGTTCACTCTTCACCTGATGCCTTTATTGTGGATTCAGTCGCATCCCACCATATGGATGCCACATATGATATCTTATCTTCTTTGACTACATGAAATGGTCCTCATATCCTCATGGGGGATGACTCTCCAATTGAGGTCGCTAGAAAAGGGAGAGTAGAACTAGATCATGGAAGTTTTGAGAATGTTCTCCATGTTCCTCAAATTTCCATGAATATGCTCTTGGTGTATCAGATTACATACTAAGGATAAGGAGAAAAGTTGGAGTTCATAGCAGACTCCATGTACATATTTGACATGCATGACAACTCCAGGATTGTTGTCAGGGAGGTAAATCATCAACCTCAGTTATACACTTTTTCTAAGTTTATTAAACCCAATTCCTATGTACTACTTATGCATGTTGACAAAAGTAGTAAAATATCGAACGAGAGGCTTCGTCACCTAAAATTTAGGTACATGCAACAAATTAGCAAGAAATGCATCGTCACTAGGTTACCTTATATCCACTTTTCCAAAAGGGTTCGTGAAGGATGTTTCCTAGGAAAACACCCTCAAGAGAATTTCGAGAAGGGGAAGGCTCATAGGGCCTCCTCTGCATTAGATTTGATTCATAGTTATCTCATGGGTCCATTCCCGCATCCATCCATCAACAAGGCAAGGTACGTGCTCACATTTTTGGATGATTACTCATGTTATGCTTAGGCATTTTTTCTCAGGAAGAAGTTTGAGGTCTTTGAGCATATCAAATAGTTCAAAGAACTTGTTGAGACTCAATTAGGGAGAAATAT
>CBVK0101272122.1:0-19413 GCA_900067695.1 Picea abies | reverse complement strand
TTTTACCTAACGACATATTATACCAAGTATATTTTAACTAAATCCTAAGTGTATAAATATCCTAACATCCCCCCTTAAGAACAACTTTGGATAGGGTTGAAGGATTTGTAATAGTGACACAATAGGAGAAGGAAGGAGGCATTAGAGCCTATCCCCCCTTGATGACAACTTCTAGAAATCCTAACATAGATTGAAGTTTGGAAAATTTTGGTTCTGTAAAAGACTTTGTGAAAATGTTTGCAACTTGATCTTATGTAGGGAAAAAGAGCACTTCAATAACTTGATCATGAATGATATTTTTGATGAAGTGCATGTGTAGCTCGATGTGTTTGATGCACTAATGTTGAACTAGGTATTTCGTGAGCTTGATGGCACTCTGATTGTCGCACCAAAGGTTGTTCAGATGTTGTTGATGGAATCCAAACTCTGAAAGGATTTGTTGAAGCCACAAGGCTTTTTGAATTTCATTTATCGTTGCTCGGTACTCTAATTTAGCTGAAGAAAGTGCAATATCCTATTTTTTCTTACAAGCCCAAGTGATAGGTCCTGAACCAAGGATGAAAACATAACCTACAGTAGACTTTAGATCATCAGGGTTTTTGGCCCAATCCAAATCAATGAAACCAACCAATAAAGGAGTCCCCCCTGAATTGTAATGTATCATGAACTGAATTGTACCACAGACATAGCGAAGTATCCTTTTAGCTTATTTCCAATGGCTTTCATGGGGTGTTTGCATATACCGGGAAACAAGATCAACATCAAAGGAAAGATCAGGACATGTATGAGTCAAGTATAAGAGGCTACCAACTAACTGATGGTACAAGGTGGCATCAACTTTGGGAGAAGTATAGGTGGTAGTAAGCTTGACTCCAGACTGGAAAGGAGAAGGGGATGGTTTACAATATTCCATGTGAAAGCGACGAAGAAGGTCACAAGCATACTTAGACTAAGAAAGAAAAATTCCTTGATTGGTTTTCAAAACTTGGAGGCCAAGGAAATAGTGCAAAAATCTTAGGTCTGTTATTTCAAATTTCTTCTTAAGGCTAAGTTTCACATGGTTTAAAATTTTTGAGTCACTACCAATAAGGATAAGGTCATCAACATAAAGGACAAGGATTAAGACATGGATTCCTACTTTCTTGTTATAGACATTAGGATTATAATGGCATCTAGAGAATCCAGTGTCAATAAGAAAGCTGTCCATTTTGGCATACCAAGCTCGAGGAGCTTGCTTAAGAGCAGAAAGATATTTCTTAAGGTTACAAACAAGGCTAGAGTCATTCTAGAAATATCCAAGAGGTTGTTCCATGTATATTTATTCTTACAAATATCTATGTAAGAAAGCATATTTAACATCCATCTGATGGACCTCCAATTTATGTGAGGCGGCAAGGGAAAGAACAAGGAGGATGGAATTCAATTTGGATAAAAAGGGAAATGTTTCATTATTGTCAATTCCTTCAACTTGGGAAAATCCTTTGGAAACTAATCAAGCCTTGTGTCTTTCAACACTTCCATTTGATGCATATTTAGTTCTGTAAACCCATTTACATCTGCCAAGTTTTCTTCCTTTTGGAAGAGGTACAAGATCTCAAGTATCGTTTTCCATTAAAGAATGATACTCTTCATTCATTGTTGTATCCCCATCTGGATGACCTGAAGCTTCTGCAAATGTCTCTGGATCGTGAGTCTCTTAAACTTGATCCAAAAGAGAAGAGGCTCAATGGAACTGTGAGCGTATCCAACGCTGATCTGAAGGATCATGGACAAGAGCACCAACTGCGTCTCATTTTAAATGAACCCATCTAGGAAGAGGTGGTGCTAGTGATGGTTCATGTTAAAAGGACTCATCTGGAGGAATTTGAGAAGGCGGAGTTTGATTTTCATCCTCATTTTCATCATCTGAAGAAGAAACCAAAGTAGGAACAAAAGAAGACACAAACGTCGAATTTGGATTACAGGCCGAAGAAGTCACAATCTACGAATTAGGCTTGCAAAACAATAGATTTTCATCAAATTTAACATCTCTTCTAATAATAATTTCATTACAATGTGGTTGAAGAAATATATAACCTTTGAATAACCAAAAAATATACATTTCTCACTTTTAGGATATGATGCTTTCCTTTTCTCATCAGGAATGTGAGCCCATGCTATACTGCCAATTACACGAAAGTGACTTACATCTGGTTTAATTTTAGTCAAGTTTCGTTCGGTGTTATATTTTTAAGAGCCTTTGTGTGAGTGCGGTTTACTATGTAATTTGCAGAGTTGATGGCTTCCACCCAATACTTTATACTTAATCCCTTAGATTGGATCATACAATTATCCATTTCTTTTAATGTGCGGTTCTTTCTCTCATCAACACCATTTTGTTGTGGTGTATATGGAACATTTTGTTGCATTTGGATGTCCTATGTATTGCAGTAGCTTGTAAAATTATTGTTCACATATTCACCTCCATTATTTGTTATTAACCTTTGAATTTGAAGTCCATATTGATTTTCTACAAGGGCCTTGTAGGAAAAAAACTCCGCTCTTAAGTTTTAAGAAGTAAACCCAAATAGGTCTAGAAAAGTCATCAATGAAATTTAAGAAACACTTGCACCTAAAAAAAGAAGGAGAAGAAAGTGGACCACACAAATCACTGTGAACAAGTTGTAAATGGCTCAAGGCATGCCAAGAGACATGTTTTTCAAAACTTTCGCAATGATGTTTGCCGAGAAAACAACCGACACAAACACCATCTTTGCATGAAACAAGAGGAAGACCAATCACCATCAGTTGATTAAATAGTTGTTGAAATGAACAATAGTTTAGATGACCAAACTGCTCATGCCAAAGTTTTCTCAAGTCATCGATATGAGCAACAAAAACTGATGGAAAAGATGATGACCCAAAGTTTTGAAACTTGTACAACCTGGTAGTATCATTAACGATTCTAGTTGCAAGAACATGCTTAGGAGGTTTTAGATCCTTGATTACAACTTGGTGAGGTGAAAACTATAGGGTTTTACCTTCACCTAAATGAGTGATTTGATATATTGATAGAAGGTTACAAGAAAGACTTGGAACACATAATACATCATTGAAATGACCATTATCGACTTGAATTGTTCCAGACCCTACAACACTAAGAGATATATCATCACCAAAAAATATTTTCTTGGTGTTACATTCATTTAGAGAAGAAAATATGTCTTTATCCTTATCCATATTACACGATGCTCCAAAATCAATAAGCCACTCATCAGAAGAAGAAGTAGAAGTTGCATTGAAGGAGAAGCTAGAAGAAGAAAGTGCATGTCCATGAGAGGAAGAAGAAGAAGTAGAATCAATACTGATGTTGTGGTTCTTCATGGTTGCTTCTAAAGATGTCATCTTCTTGAAACATTTGGACTCATAGTGACCATCTTTATCACAAAATTTGTAATGTCTGTCAGTCTTCTTATTTTTAGATTTTTCTCATTTGTCATGATAAGGAGTTGAAGTTGTGTGAGTGGGTTTGGGACCCTTATGTTTCTTGTTGTTGTGGCGAGGATGTTGCTTCTTGGGATTCTTGGGTTTATCTTTCTGCTGGGCGACTAAGGCTTTGTTGGAGGTACCTGTAGTGTTGATCACTCCAAGTTGTACAAGATTATCTTGCTTTCTAATCAAAGCATCAAAAAAGGACTCAAGAGTGGGTTTTTGATAAGATTCCCCTAGAGCCTCTCTCATGGCATAAAAGGTAGATACAAACACAAAATATGCACTACCTAGATTAAAAATAATAATATATATGCAACGCTCTTCCTCCAACTTTACCTCACATTCTTCACATAAAATTGCGAGTGTTTTTAAATTAGATAGATAGTCTTCAATGAAAGAAAAAACACTTTTACTTAAAGTCAGTATTTGATTTTCTAACTGATGTACTCGAATAATATTGTGTTTACCAAACACAGATTCAAGATTTTCCCAAGCTTCATTGGGGTCATCAATTTATTTAAGGTGGAACCTTAAATAAGGAGAGATGGACTTTCCAATCAGTCCACTTGCTTCTTCACTCCTATTATCCCATTCGACTTTCTTATCAGCATCAATGAGTTCTTTTTCCTTTCCCAAGGTAATCTGGTACAAGCCTTTACTTCTTAATAAATCATCGATATGGGATTTCCATTGGAAGTAGTTGGTGTTGGTAAACAAAATATTACTGGAACAAGCCATATTTATGTATATAATATGGATTTAAAAACTGAAACTCATGATCTGGATGGAAAAATATCAAAAAATTAGGCAGTTTAAAAAAGAACGGGACTGAAAACGGACTTCAGATGTGAAAGTTATGCCCTTTTAAAAAAGACATAAACGGTAACCAAAGGACCACATGGTGGTGTAAGTTTCTTTATGAAGTGATCCACTTTTATAAAAAGAAGTGGGGATCAATTTTACAATGAAGTTACTTTATAAAAGAAAGCTGCATGCAAAATAAATAACTCTAAAATAAAATATTAAAGCTACTTATAGTGATTCACTTTTATACTTGAAGTGAAATACACTTTACAATGGAGCATGAACTTTTTCAAAAAAAATAACAAAAAGAGAGACTTGAACTCAATACCTCTTACTTAATAAGGAAAATTTTAACCGAGTGGGCTAGCAAAACATATTGTATTGTTTAGCAAGAGGATTGTTGTTGTTGTTTTTGTTGTTGACAGCCTTGGAGAGCATGCTCACAAGAAAAAAATTTCACACAAGAAAAAAATTTTGCTTCTTGATGGAAAGAAGGGTTAGATCTCGGTTAGCTTACCTAAAAAATGCACATTTTCCTATCTGTTTCTAATTTTCTGAGATTTCACAGGGCACAGGGAAAAGAGTATACGTAGATCTAAAAGAGTAGCAACCCAGAAATAAACAATATAAAACCAAAATAAAATCAAAATAATACTCTACAAGAATTTAAGAAGGGCGTATTCAGGTTTTATACCTCCAGATCTAGCTGAAATGGTCGTATCTTGGGAAAACAAAAACCTTTTCAAGTGAAATGAAAAATGTTCATGATTGAAACGAGCGCTCCGGACGCAATGAAATAGTCCTCTCAACCTAGAAATGTACATAAATGACAGATAATGGAGATGAGGCAACTCATCTTCACGATCTCAATCTACAATAGGAGCGGGTCTTCAAACAGGCTATGATACCATGTTTGACAACACAGGTATTCCACCTTCAGTAACCACTCACACAAATAGATCAAATATCATCACACCGATTTTTTGACATGGTAAAAACCCTACGAGGAAACATCCACAGCCAATGCGACCACTTGGAGCAGTTTATTAATGTAAAGGAAAACGATTATAGAGAGATTTTACAAGAGTGTTTCTCATAGTCTATCATTGGAAAATGACCCTCCATGCTCTTTAAATAGAGATCATGGACCAATCGGGTGCTAAGCCATGGATCAATGGTCGTTAACATCGAGGAGAATATGAACCATCGGATCACTCTATGTCGGGAACATATCGCGACCGTCAGATTTCCTAACTACAAATGAATACTAATGCATACTAAAGAAACACACTAAGAAACACACTTTTACCTAACAACACATTAGACCAAGTAGATCTTAACTAACTCCTAAGTGTCTAAATATCCTAACGTTTTTCCTAGTTTTTATCTATTTGGGAGAGAACCACTTATGGATAAAATTTTAAGTCTGGAGAAAATGCAAAAAGTGCAAAGTTCTCAATCCCAGATTTATACAAAATTTGATTGGAGCATCAGATTCTAAAACAAAAAATTGATGTGTGTTCACAACCATAAACACTATTTATGTCTAATATAAAAGTTTTCTTGATTCCTAACATATGTTTTGTTACATATGGAAAAATATGGTCTCTCAACTAAATTTCACCAATGAGGACAGTGCACAATTGAGTAGAAATGGAAAAATTTAGAAAGTTGTAACTTTTAGCTCAGAACTCAGAATGAGGCATGAGTACAGTCATTGGAAATTTGATTCAGAGGAGAATGTGTTAAATAATCATAATATGATTCAATTCATCCATACTCTTCATAAGTTCATATGAAGAATGACCTATATCCTAGTTAAAGAAATATTTTACAAAATACATAATTATAACAATAATTGTTGAATGCACAGTTTTTCAGAATTAGAGGTATATGAAAAACACAATTGGTTCATATGTGAGGACTAGAGATATGGAGGATTCCCAAAGATCTTACAACCATGGGGATGAGATCATAGGATTACATATAATCTTGGGAAATGCAAAGACTGAGTCCAATGGATGTAGAAGCATAGTAGAGTCAATGGAGTTGGTCAAGTCTATGAGAAGTGTGTAGAAAGAAGTGAAGAGAAATAGAGTAGAAAATGAATGGATGTTAAGATCTCAAGAGGAGCGGAATCAAATTAACACTTAGATGCTACAAAGCTTGAATGTGTTACAAAGACAAATCAATAAATATTTCATCACAAAACAAATGACCAGTGTAAGACAAGTAGAAGCATCGAGATCTCATGATAGAAGGGAGGACCATTGCGGATATAGGAACTCAAGGAGTGATAGTAGACATCATCATCCACCAATACACTTAACTAGAATAGCATGTGTACATTCAAAATTAGAGATCAACCCAATTGTTTCCCTTATTAGACATCAGAGGAGAGCTCAAGAAGCTCAAGCCACCACCATTTGACGGAGAGTATAAAAAGGGTGTAGATGATGAATCCCGATTGTTGGGTATGAGGAAATATTTCTAGATGCAGAATTTCACATGAGTATTTATATATATTGGCTTCATGGGAAGGATTTCATGTGGTATGACCAACCAAATATTGTCAATAATATTGATAAGAAGAGAATTTCCCAGAAGAAGTTTAAGAAATATTTTCAGCAACAATACTTGTCAAAGCATTACCATGACAAGAAGATGCAAGAATTATTATAACTTAAGCTAGGGAACATGATTATGGAAAAGTATGAGAATAAGTTCTTGGAGCTTCTAATATAAGTGGACTTCATCAAAGACGAGAAGGTGAAAATCCAGTGGTTCTTGAGTCGGTTGCCATCATTTTACAAAGATAAAATCCAATTTTATGAGCCTAAGACTTTGGAAGAAGCCATGAGGAATGAATAATATTTGTATGAGTAGAACAAGGGAAGGCCAACTTTTGAAAAGGAATGGGATGATAAGAATATGAAGGATTCATATTCATGGGAAGGATTCCATGAGGTGGGACCAAACAAATAATGTCAAGCATATTGATAAGAAGAGAATTTCCCAGAAGTAGTTTAATAAATATTTTCAACAACAATACTTTCCAAAGCATTACTATGACAATAAAAGAAAGAATTATTTGAACTTAAGCTAGGGAACATGACTATGGAAAAGTATGAGAAGAAATTCTTGTATCTTCTAATGTACGTGGACTTTATCTAAGAAGAGAAGGTGAAAATCCAGTGGTTCTTGAGTTGGTTGCCATCATTTTATAAAGATAAAATCCAATTTGATGAGCCTAAGACTTTGGAAGAAGCCATGAGGAAGGATACATATGTGTATGAGTAGAACAAGGGAATTCCAACATTCGAAAAGGCATTGGATGATAAGAAGAGAGGAAATATGGAACATAGGAAGAAATTATTCAAGCCACTTTTCCTTAGGGATATCTATCAAGCATATCAGCAAGGGAAAACAACACAAGGTGAACATAAAATGATATATTCCTTGGGGAAGAGTCCAAGATAGTAGCCCATAAAGTGTTGAGGATGTGAAGGACACCACTTGTATAAATATTGTTCCCATAGAGGAGATAGGATGAGGACTATGCATAACATATAGGAAGTTGATATAATGGACAATATGAGCAGGAGCATGCAAATGATTTATGCAGCCTTGGACAAAAGAAAAATAGAGTACCAATCCCACATGATTGAGGTATAATGTAAGATTGATAATCAACCCATAGCTATTTTTATTGATTTGGGAGATAGTCATCGCTACATAGATCCAAACATAGTTCAAAGTTTTAAACTTAAGAGATGTAAGCATGGAAATTCTTGGTTGGTTCAGTTAGCCACTGTAATTGTTGGCATAGGGGCAGACCTAGGGTTCAACTCTAACAACACACCAACAAGCCCTGACTACTAGCCCTTTTGGCAACACCTACGGAGCAGATGCAGTCTCACCCAAAGTAGCGATAGGGGGTTGCAGGACACAAGTGTCTACAACCAGAGGAAATGCAAAGTGAATCCGGGACAACAACAGACCGCAATCTAGTTATCCCTTACTGTACTGAAGCTACTCCACAAGTTATATCTCATATCCAACACAATAACACAATAACAACATATCAAATGACTAAGAACACAACATCAATCACACATAACAACAATATATACGTGGTTCACCCTCTCCCTAGGGCTACGTCCACAAAACTGTGTTTCTTGATATATTAAATGGAAACATACAGTTCTATCTGCGCACTTATCTTGCAGATATCTCTCTCTTTCTCTCTCTTTCTCTTCCCTCCCTATGCACCCAGCTGCAGGGTTGATCTTTGCACCTAGCTAAAGATCCACAATACAGAATGGTCTCACTCACAACACTTCTCTCACACAACAAAAATAATCATAACTCTTAACAACAACAACAACAATGAACCCTCCTCACTCCCTAGATATTTATTTATACATTATAATGACTCTTAGACAACCTTAGACTGAAGCCTAGGTGTTAAAATCCTAGATGCTAAAACCCTAGGTCCATTTGACCCATATTTTCAAGGCTTTGCCAGCCTGTCTTTTCCGTCTTTTCCATGAGGTGCTCCAAATCACTCATTGATGTCTTTTTCCTCCTGATGAGTTGTTCACGATCCTTATTCCTTGTTGGTCTGTCTTCCTCGATATTCTCATTCAGCGGCTTTCTTTCATTTACTTCGCTCATTCTTTTCTGCCTGTTTGAACCACTTCAACCCATTCTCAGTCATTATGCCTTCCGCACAATTTGTACTTCACATTTCTTCCTTAATTTTTTCTTCCTTCCATAACCAAGGGCCAACAGCCCCCCAACACTCATCTGTGACTTGTCCCAATTCACTGCAAGACTAGAAATTCTGTTTTACTTCGACTTCAGACTGCACAGAGCAACCTGTGATTTATGCTCTGTCCCTCCCTATCATGTGCAGACTGTCTTTTCTATGTCTGGTACCCAGTTTCAACTACACCTGGTACCTAGACCCTTCTTCTTATGCTTTAACTGAGAGTTGTGAGGTAGTTGGTTTTCATAATACAATTTCAACCGGCTCCAATTTACTAAACCTTCCTTCCATTCTTCGTTCAGGGTCTTCAACTGTGCAGCTCCTCCTTCTATAATATAGGCAACCTCAAACGGCCCAAGCCAATGTGTCCTGAACTTCCCTGGATGCTTCATAAACTTGCTATCATATACCAATACCAGATCTCCTTGCTTAAATGCTTTCTTCTTGATATGTCTGTCATGGTAGGCCTTTTCTTATTGCTTTTGTACCTATTGATGAAATCATGTAATAAACATGTCTTCCTCTAGTTCTACCAACTACGCTAGGCTATCTTGTACAATGCCTGTGTCATCCATATCTGTAAACGCTACAATTATTAGACTAGGAACCAAATATTCCATAGGTACCACTGCTTCCAGACCATAAACTAGCTTAAAGGGAGTTTGCATTGTCAGCTTCTTCCAAGTGGTTCTATAAGCCCATAACACCATTGGTACTCTCAAATCCCAATCATTTATGTCAACACTGCAAATCTTTGTCAACGTGGTCTCCAACTTTGTCAACGTGGTCTCCAAGATCTTATTGAAATCTTCAATTGTACCATTCGCTTGTAGGTGGTATGGTGTGCTCTTTTGATGGTGAACTTCAAATTCCTAATCCAAGGCTTCAATAGTCTTATTAATAAAGTTTATGCCTTGATCTCTCATGAGGAGCTTCAGGCATCCAAATTAGGTTATGATATCCTCAAATATGAACCACGTAGTTGTAGTTGCACTATAGTCCTTAACTGCTCTTGCTTCTACCCATCTAGTCAAATACTCTGTCACAGTAATGATGTATCTCACTCCTATGTGCCTTCTTGGTGGGTTAATAGGTCCCACAAAATCAATAGCCCATTTCTCAAATGTCTGCAAACTTAGCTAAGGTGCTAAAGGCATATCATCTCTTCTGGAAGGTTTCCCAACTCTTTGGCATACATCGCAATATTTGTAGTATTCCTTACCATCTTTGTGTAAGGTGGGCCACCAGAGGCCAGCTCTAAGAACCTTATGCATTGTTTCTTTCCATGCATAATGTACTCCTACGATGTTTTCATGTGCTTCTGCCAAAATCAGTGGTATTTCTTCCTCCATAATGCATCTCCTGAATATCTCATCAGGTCCCATCTTATATAGCTGCCCAACTATAAGTGAAAAATCTACAGCATGAACTACTAGTTGTTTCTTCTGAATAATTGTATACTCATGGGGTGTCATTCCTATAGACAGGAATTGGACTATCTCGGTGAAGTGATCATCAACTTTTCTGATGGCTAACAACTATGCGTCTGGTAGTTGATCCTTCAAACTGTTAGGTTCCTCTCCATTTTCTAACCTAGACAAGTGATCATCTCCCTTGTTCATTCTTCCTGGCTTGACCACAATCTCAAAATCATATTCCTGGAATAACAGTAGCCATATTCATCTTCTTCCCCCCAACATTGTCTTGTTGACTAAGTATTTCAATGTAGAGTGATCAGTGAACATCTTAAAATGTCATCCCAACAAGTAGTGTCTAAATGTCTGCAGCACGTACACCATGGCTAAACCTTCTCTTTTAGTGGTAGTGTAATTTATCTCAGCTGTAGAGAGCTTCCTGCTAGAAAAGGATAGCAGGTGGTCAATATATCATGCTCCTGGTTTTGCTAACACTTATCCTAACATAATAGATGAAGCATCGACGTGGATGTGGAATTCCTTACTCCATTCTAGGAAAACCAAGATAGGCGCAGTAACCATTTTCTGTTTCAGTGTGTCGAAGCTCTGTTGGCATTCTTTTGTCCATTGAAACTGATGATCTTTCTTTAATATCTTTTCCATGGGTATTGTTATCTGGGCATAGCCTTTGATAAAATTCATGTAGTATCTAGTATGTCCCAGCGCAATGTGAAACTGTCTAACCAAAGTAGGGGGAGGTAGGTCAACAATGACGGAAATCTTGGACGGATCTACCAACAACCCCTGCTTACATACAATGTGTCCCAGTAATACTCCAAAAGGTGACAGGAAGATTCACTTCTTTAGGTTCAGGTCAATTTGGCATTGCCTGCACTTATCCAACATTAGTTTCAAACATTCAATATGATTTTTCATTAAGCTAAAAACAGTCCAATCATCAAAATATGCTTCCAAAAATTTATGTAAAAAATCCTTGAATTCTTTGACCACCACCCTATAAAAGATGGCTCGTGAATTGTTTGGTCCAAAAGGCATCACCATGTACTAGAAAGACCCCCATTTTGTTGCAAATGTGGTCTTATGTCTATCTTCCTTGGCAATCTTGATCTGGTGATAACCTGAAAATCTATCTGTGAAGGAGTAAACTTCTTGTCCTCCTACATTGTCTAACACTTCATCAGTAAATGGTGTAGGGAATGGATCATGTAAGCATGCATCGTTCATTTTCCTTAGATCTACACAGATTATGATCTCTCCTGAATTCTTATCCTAGACCACCATAGGGCTAATCCACTCTGATTATTCAATAGGTTCTATTATTCCTGCTTCCAACATTTTGTCTAATTCAATCCTAACTTTCTATTTATATTTGGAATTCAGTCTGTAAGGTTTCTGCTTGAATGGCCTTGCATTTGGTTTCAATGGGATCTTCATTTCTCCCATGGGCCCTTTAATTCCCTTCATGTCTGTGAACTTGGTTGGAAACAAGTCCTGGTATTCATGCAGTAATTCTGTAATCTTATCAATAGTGGCATCATCCCAATAATCTCCAGCGTTTTCCAGCTTAGGTGCTTTCTCTGTTCCAATATTAACTTTCTTGATTTTAATTGGTTGTCCAATGAAAGGTAGTTCAACCCCTAGGTCTTCTATGTCTCTCTATCCTTCAGTTTATGTGATGTTCACATTCCTAGGATCATCATCTTCATCAGCATTGATATTGTAGCAACCCTGTAATTTCTGAAGAGGTGCAATCCATTCATCCTCTTCTTGCTCCAAAGGGAGGTTAGGTGCCTCCTCAAATACTTTATGTCTTACAACTTGTAAAGCCTGATCTACTGTGGGCCACTAACTTTCAAATAACAATGTAGCTACAAAGTTATGGGTCATACTCTACCAATCTGAAGTGGTGAGGCGCAGTTCCGCTTGAAGATACCAATTGATAGGCGTTGTGTCCAAAGTATTGATGAATTTATGCAACCACTGTTCTTGAGGAATGTTTCTCCAGGCCTCCTCACAACTCTGCACATGGTCCTTCAGACAACTTTGACATGTGTATCAAACTTTTCACCCTTCAAATTTGTCTAAAAAGTGCACTGTCATCAAAGTGCGACATTGTACCCACTCTGCCATGTTCTTCTTGTGTGTTCCCCACCATCTTGTTGGCAATGATTTCAAGGCTTTGTCTAGTTCCAACAACATCTGTTGTACTGGTACAACTTCTTCAAATTCCAATAAGAAAGATTCTAAATGATTTAAACCATCAAATATGGGCATGTTACTTACTTATGTTCCAATCCAGCAAACTTCCCTGGTCAATTTGGCATACCTCCGTGCAAACAATTCATACATTGTGCTCTGCCAGTTCTCCAATTCTTCCTCTGAGTCTGATGAGCATGCACTCTCACTTCACCAAATAAAATTCCCATCTGTTGTAGGATTAATGTAATCATGTTGTCTTGCTATCAATTTATAGATATTCTCTAGTTCGCAATCACGGTCTTCTTCTCTGATGGGTTTTGTGTATCTGCAACCTTCATCAGGATCAAGAGGTGCAATGACCCTAAGGCCATCACCTTCAAATGTCATTGTTATTTTATTTAAGTCGATGACAGTCGAATTGATGAAAGCCCATTCAATGCCCAACAACACAGGATAAGGACAACTATCATCAAATATCTCAATCACTTCGAAGCCTGCAAACGTCCTTACCCCGTAGATGTCGACAGGGACATGCTCTAGTCTTTCAAAGGGGATTATTGCCTGTTGATTATCCATCATGAGCCTGATAGGGGAGTAAATCAACTTGGGTTTTCCCATTAGTTCCTAGGTCTTCTTCGTCATAACATTGACTTCTGATCCCATGTCAAGGACTACATAATCTATGTCATAATCTCCAATATGAGCATTAAGGTGTAGTTCCTTGTTTGTTCTTCTCTTTCTAGATACTTGATGTACTTCTTTATTCAGCAGGGGGTCTACCCTGCCTATATCATATTGTATGATCAAGTGTTGTAGTTCTTGTATGGCTCTTTCATCCTTAATCAAATCAATAGGTGTATATAAGAAACCTACAAGCTTTCTTACCTCTTTTCCATATCCTGGTGAGGCAGACTGATTGAATTCCAGAGGTATTCTGCATTCTCTCACTTCTGTTTGTTCCTTTGATGAAGAAGCATGTTCTCTTCCAAATTCCCTTATTTCCTCTTCAAACGTCTTCTTTTCCTTCCTTGGATCAAACAACTGTGTCTTCTCTGCATCTCTTATGACCCTTGATCCCTCTGTAGTCTTTGTTGGAGTCACGTTGTCTTCTCTTGTAACAACGCCTCCTCTAGTAATAACATCGACTCTAGGATCCTCTCTGTGAGTTTCAACTGATACTATTTGTACTTTCTGGTTTCCTCCTCATCTCTTCTAGAGTTTTGCCAGCAATGATGGACAATCTTCAATAACATGTTCAAATGAGTTGCAGTAGCTGCAAGTGGTACAAGGGTTCTAACAGTGCCTTTCCAAGTGACCTAGCTGGGTGTAGTTATAACAAATGATCCGACCTCTACCTCGACCCATGCCTCCTCCTCTTCTTCTTCCTCTAAATCCACCGCTAGGGTTGAAGTTTCCTCTTCCTGGAGAATTAAACTACGTAGAATTTCCCTCCTGCTGCATCTCTCCTTCAATTCTATATGTATCTCTTGACCTTTCATGCAAGAGGTCATAAGCCCTACAATCCTTCTCGTCATGCCCCATATATTTACAGAATGTGTAGTAAAGGTTGGTAGGTGTCTGGACATATTTTTTCATGTAATAACATTCTCCAGGGCGATGTCTATTTCTACATACCTCACACCAGGGTAGAGTAATCTAGTTCAAAGGGATCAGAGTTCCAAAGGCCAAGTATTCATTAAATAGGAGACAATTCTTCTTATAATGGCCCTCTGATTTGAATCTGATATATCATATGTATTCTCTTTTATCTTTTCCATTTTATTTCTTCATATCTTCACCCTACAAAGATAAGATAGTTAGATGACTCACAATTTGACTCATACTTGAGATGGATTCTCCCATAGGGTTTGATTCTAGTTTCATGGCAATATCCAGTGCCTCAGCCTGGGAAGCGACCTTCTGTTGCATTAGAGGAACTCTGATGTGTGTTAAGAGGGTAGTAATGAACCATTCCTTGTTCTGCTCATCTGGAATCTGAAAACTCAAATGGCCTATCAAGGTCTTAAACCTCTTATCAAACTACCAAATAGGTTCAACTACTCTCTACTTGATTTCCTTCAGTTCTGTAATGCACTGCGACTCCAACTTGGGTTTCTTGAATTCTGCACTCAACGTAGTCTTAATATCATTCAATGGTTTAGGTTGTGCAACCCCTTTAAAAACTTCATGTACCAGCTCAGTGCGCGGTCTCTCAAGGTAGTACTAAATTGAGGTCTCTTAACAACTTCATCATTGACTTGCTTAATACTCCATACAACTTCGCATAAGAACCAGTGTTGAACAAGGTCTTCAGATCCATCTCCTCTAAATACAGGTAACCTCATTTCATCTTCCATAGATGTTTCTAGGTTTATTGACTGAGTATGTAATGAACTTCTAGTAATAGTGCTTTGAGTGCTCTGATAGCTCTGACTACTCTGTTTACTTAATGCTGCTAAAACAACAGGGGAAGTAGTTGTACTTACTTCAATGGTAGGAACAGTCCCTGAAGTTATTGATCCTTCTTGGCGATCTTCTTTAGTATTCCATTCCTTTTCCCTAGTAGACTTTGAATACTCCCCGTTCAATAAATCCTCTTCCTCTCCACTTTAGAACCCTTCATCCTGTGCCAGTGGTTCGTGACTCTTCCCAAATAGGTCCACCAGAGGCACCTCTCTAAATGCTCTCCCACTATGCATATTTCCAACCTCTGTGTCGTTGTCGTTGTCGTTGTCTGAGTTCTTGAACATTAGATTTTCAATCCGATTGATTAATGTATCTTCAAGATATTCTTCTCATGCAATAGCATATTGATCTTCAACTTCAAAAAGTGTAAACATTTTCCTCTAGGTCCCTTAAACAAATATCTCTCTGCTTGGCTATATGGATCTACTCTTTCAATAACAAACTTGGTAATGTACCCTCCAATAGTGATATCAAACCAGTGATCTATTGCTCTTGATACATCGTTATCAACTCTCTTTACCTTCTTGATCAATTTCGTCATCCAAACCACAGGTGGTCTAGATTTGATCTCAATCTGGGTATCTGCTAATCTGGCTAACCACTCATATAAATCCTTATGAACTCATCCAAAGAAAATCTCGTGTATATCAGTAAAGATATACCTTCCCAACCAATCCTCTGTACTAATTCTAGGGTTCTTGTTCTGAGCTTCAGCAAAGTCCCTTTATTTATCTTCTATCCACTTCTAAATATCTGTCTTCGATGGAAACCACCTTGACATTCCCTCAAGAATATCCTAGCCCCAACAACAGAACCATTTGTTGGCACAGGGGCAAACCCAGGGTTCAAATCTAACAGTGCACCAACAAGCCCTAACTACTGGCCCTTTTGGCAACAACAGTGGAGCAGATGTAGTCTCACCCGAAGTAGCGATAGGGGGTTGTAGGACACATGTGTCTACAACCAGAGGAAATGCAAAGTGAATCCAGGACAACAACACACCACAATATAGTTATCCCTTACCATACTTAAGCTACTCCACAAGTTATATCTCAGATACAACATAGTAACGCAATAATATCATATCAAATGACAAAGAATACAACATCAATCACACATAACAACAAGATATACATGGTTCACCCTCTCCCTAGGGCTACATCCATAGAACTGTGTTTCTTGATATATTAAATGGAAACATACAGTTCTATCTGTGCACTTAGCTTGCAGATATCTCTCTCTTTCTCTCTCTTTCTCTCTCTTTCTCTTCCCTCCCTGTGCACCCAGCTGGAGGGTTGATCTTCACACCCAGCTGAATATCCATAATATAGAATGCTCACTCACAACACTTCTCTCACGCAACAACAATAATCATAACTCTTAACAACAACAACAACATCGAACCCTCCTCACTCCTCTAGATATTTATTTATATATTACAATGACTCTCAGACAACCTTAGACCGAAGCCCAGGTGTCAAAACCCTAGATGCTAAAACCCTAGGTCCACTTGACCTGTATTTTTAGGGCTTCGCCAACCTTTCTTTTCCATCTTTTCCGCGAGGTTCTCCAAATCACTTGTTTATGTATTTTTCCTCTTTATGAGTTGTCCACGATCCATCTTCCCTGTTTATTTGTCTTCCTCAATCTTCTCGTTCAACGGCTTGCTTTCCTTTACTTTTCTCCTTCTTTTCTGCCCCTTTGACCCACTTCGATCCATTCTCAATCTTTGTGCCTTTCGTGTTGTTTGTACTTCACATTTATTCCTTAATATTCGCTTCCTTCCACAACCAAGGGCCAACAGGAACCAAGAGGAAAATCGTTGAACTTTTCAATGATTCCTCGGTAAGCATGAGTCGAATCAACACTAAGGGAGATTTGAATATCATGCCACTTAGTTCCTATGATTACTTAATTAGTATGTATTTAACGGACAAATATCATGTTGTTCTAGTTTGCTACAACAAGGATTTCACATGCCTTGATGAGGAAAGGAAGTCAAGGATGATGCAATGTATTCAAATACCTATATATGTTAGAGATATTTCAACATTGCAACTGAAAATAAGTTTAGGAAAGGGTGCCAGACATATGCTGCCCATATGGTAGAGGCAACATATGATAAGGACCCAAATATTGAATATTATCCAGTCTTGAAGGAATATGAAAATGTGTTTGGGGAGTTTCCAGGGTTACCACTAAATAAAGACATTGACTTCTCTATTGACTTAATGCTTGGATCTTCCCTAGTGTCCAAAAATCCCTATAGAATGAGCACATCATACCTAAAAGAATTGCAAATGTAGCTAGAATATTTGTTGAAGAAGGGGTACACACACCCAAGTGTTTCTCCTTGGGGTGTCTGAGTTATTTTTGTGAAGAAAAAGGATGGAAACCTAAGGTTGTGTATTGACTTCAGACAACTAAACAAGTTTACTATAAAGAACAAGTACCATTTTCCAAGGATATCTTTTTTATCAGTTGAAGATGGAAAATATATTTTCCAATATTGAATTGAGATCAGGTTATCATCAAGTGAGAATCAGAGAAAAATATAGTAGAAAGATAGCCTTTTAGAAAGGGTATGTACATTATGAGTTTGTAGTGGTGTTATTTGGGTTGAAATATTCAACAACTAATTTTATGTTCATGATGAATGGAGTGTTCAAAGATTACCTAGAAAAATTTTCCATTGTCTTCTTGAATGTTATTCTTATCTATTCGAAGACAAAGGAGGAACATGAACAACATTTGAGAATGGTGCTACAGGTGTTGAGAGAGCACCAATTGTATTCCAAGTTGAGTAAGTGCACTTTTTATCAAAATTAAATCCATTATTTGGGCCATGTTGTTTAAGAAGATGGCATAGCATTGGATCCAGAAAATATTGAAGTAATCAAAATCTTAACAACACCAAATAATATTTTAGAGGTTAGATCATTTATGGGTCTAGTTGCTTACTACAGGAGATTCATTGTGGGTTTCTCCAAGATTGCACACCTAATCACATCCTTGAAAAATAAAGGAATACAATTTTAATGGACTACCAAGTGTGAAGATATTTTCCAACACTTGAAGGATTTATTAACCAATGCACCTATTTTAAAGGTTGCAGATCCAGATGAGGATTTTCTTCTGTGCACCTATGCATGCAAGGAAGTATTTTGTGGATGTAGGAAAACTGGCTTAGGTTGATGGATAGTTGGTATGGATTGTTGGTTTTCATTGATGTCAACCATTGGAGAGTTATATTGTAGATTGATGTCAACCCTTAGTGATTGATGTCAACCCTTGGAGAAAGTCTGGTAGCACAAAGGTTAGGGTAATGGACCCAAGGTTGTTTAATGTATAATTGTATGAGTTTTAATATATTTGAAGGTAATGCTATTCTATATGGATAGTAAATGTCATTCCATTTATGGTGGTATGTGGAATGTCACATAACGTCTCACGGTTAGAGAGTTATGGTCATGTGAAGTTGGAGAACCCAGGTTTGGGTAATAAACCCAAGTTTGTTTGATGGATAACGGTATGAGTTTTGAAATATTTGTAGGTAATAATATTATATATGGATATTACATGTCATTCCATTTCCAATGGTATGTGTAATGTCACATAACTCCTCACGGTTAGAGAGTTATGGCCATCTTAATACCACACGTGTTGGTTAGAGTAAAGTCTATAGTATTTTTTGTAAAATTTTCAGATCCATACAACAAATATTCTATGCGGGGCACGCTCTACAAGTTCACTCTCTAGAATAAGACATAATTTAACAAGGTATGCCATTTTTGCTATAACTCCTTTTATGAGAGATTCCAAGTAGTGACACCTAGAGGAATTGCATAAAACACACTGAAGAACATTGTGTACTATTTTCAGATCTTTATTCATTACAGGTACATAGTTATGATTATTTCAAGTTAGGGTTGTTGACTAATCCGAAACAAGTCATGTGAGACTAAATACAAGTTTGATGAAAATGCTAGTCTCTTCTTGTTAAATTTAAAGAAGGTTTGCAGGTATGCGATCATATACACCACTTCTATTACAAAGTTACAAATCAGATTTGGATGATGAAATTTATGAGGGCTTTTGGTTGAGGTACATGTTGGGTACATGGTTGAGGCAAGTAGTTGATGAGTTGGCACATACATGAGGTGTTTAGTTGATGATGTTGGTACATCTTGATGAATCATAGTTGATGAGTAGATGATACATGATTGGTACATACTTGGTACATGGTTGGAGGCACTTGTTAGTAGT
>CBVK0101272120.1:0-12214 GCA_900067695.1 Picea abies | reverse complement strand
TCTCCTTCTTGCAACTGCAACTTCCTTCAAAAGATGCGCACTAGAAGTGTGAGTGTGTGAGTGAACAAATGAGGCGTCATCCTCACTTATAAATACTAGTTGAGGAGGTGCTAGGGTTATTTCTCTTCACTTAGTAGGGCCAACTTCTTCCAAGAGTGGTTAAAACCACTATATAAACCCTAGGGGCCAAATTCACAAATACCACCATATAAATGTGGTTTGACCAATCCACAAAAGAGGATTTGGTCTTATACAAGACCCAACATGATCAATCCACAAAAAAGGATTTGATCTATAAGTTAATAACTCAATTATAATTAAAATATTCTTGAAAATTACAATATTTTAATATGTCCACATACCCATGTATGAAAAATTACATTTATAACTTCCTTCTCTTTTTTAAACATACCCACATGCTTTCTTACCTCTATATATCATGCCACACATTCCCATATGATTTCTTTTATCTGAGATGTCATTGGTTTCTAATTATTTATATAATATGGTTATTGAACTAGTTGGCATTGGATGTTTGATTATTTAAGACGGTCAATGAACACTACTTGACATTTGACATTTGGATGTTTTTGGATTTTATTTATTACATATAGTTACAAAGTAATTACATTTTTTTAACATAATTTATATTCACATATTCATGTTCACAAGATAAAATCATCTCATTCAATGGACATATTCATGTCTAATTATTTCTTTTCATTTTGTAAACATATTTCTTTTCATTTTGTAAACACAAATGACATGTAATACTTTTCTCAAAATAGAATTTCATCATTATAAAAAAAACTAATTTAGTGATTTCAATGAAATATGATTACTTTGACAATGACTTTGATTTTCAATTTTGATGTATTTTTAAATTTTTTTCAAACAAATGTAAACATTGTTAAGCAGTTGTAACCCATCTTTTAACAATGTTAATGATGTATATGCATTTTATTTAATGCTTTAGAT
The DNA here is from genome assembly GCA_900067695.1 of Picea abies. Taxonomy (NCBI): domain Eukaryota; kingdom Viridiplantae; phylum Streptophyta; class Pinopsida; order Pinales; family Pinaceae; genus Picea; species Picea abies. The sequence continues at coordinate 11,236 of CBVK0101272120.1, read as the reverse complement.
TTTTATTAAACTTTTTATATGTCAAGTGGCATTGGCTATACACACTCAAGTATAGGATGACATTTTCTCCTAAATATAAATATGTTGCGTTACTGCCTAAACCAACATTCTAGTGGAAAGTCCAATCACAGGTGCTACCTTGAGGCAACAAGTTAGGAATTGCACCACTATCACCTTAGTACTATATCCCTTTATCTTCAAGCTAACTCTTAGAGCCCAAGGGGGTATCCCTATCAAAGATATTGATATAGTCAATAACTTTGATTTATTCACAATAGTTAAAAACCATGCAAAGACACGAGAATGAGAATATAACTCTCTTATATTCCTTCTCCATCCTAACTATTACAATGGAAGTTCAACCCCTTATAACTATTGTCTGAGATTTTCGAAAACAACTAATTTTAGAAAATTCTCGCATGACTCTAAAAATAACCAATAACTAAAATCTAAATAGAGCGACACTATTTGTCAACTCACTTTTCTGATTAGGTGTATAAACTAAAAGATAACTGATAATCACAAATTTAAAATATCTTGGAAAAAAAAACAATTGAGACATTATATGAAGAGATTTGGCCCCGGAAATGTGTCGAAACGATGTCGAATTTGAAGGGTCATATCGGCACATCCATGAACTCTTCCAGACACAAATACTGTAAAATTTCATCCCAAATGGATAACCGAGTCAAAAGTTATGACCCTCATAAATCCCTGCATCATATATATTTAAAGTAAATCTCTTTAGTGAATTATAACCATGCAATCTTATGATCTAGTCCAATGAACCCACAATACATATAACAATATAATGCACAAGGATTCCAATAAGTGGTTAAATTCCTCCAAGATAACAAGTTAAGATCAATTGCATAAACCATCAATTATCCACTTAAGTAAGAGGGTTAGTAGTTAGAGGATGTGTGTGCGAAATCTGATATTCAAGATGAACAATGTAAACAACTTCCTATTTTCAATTAAATGATTATCACTCTACAAATGAAACTTTAAATAGACTAATAAAACATGAACCAGTGCCAAGCTACGTTAGAGCACAAAGAATGAAATCGTCTAGCATAAATTAATGGAGAGATGTCTGCTTGTGAACATTAACCAATTGCATACTAAAGATCAGACATGCTTAGGGCTGTCCACAACTTCTTACTCTGCTTAACACATAAATTTCAAATTTGAAGTAAATAAAAAACCATACAGAAGAAATGTTATTCACTTGTGATGTCTTGGACAATTTATCTGGGAAAGAAATATGCAATGAAACAACAACCTAATAAGTGTTAGGATCATTCAAATATGTATAGAAATGAAATAAGCAAGAACTTGAATTAAGTCATTCAAGTTCCACTATTGCCCACTTTTTTCAAAGTTCAGATGAAATTACATCATTCAACTAGACACTCACATTTTCTGATTAATCTTTATGATAACGACTTCCACCAAGAAAGATTGATAACGACTTCCACATGATAATTTGACCCTTGGATGCCCTAAATCTATTTATCTACCATTCCAAGACCTACATATCTAGTCAAAACAAAATGGTATTCTTTGTTAAAGTTTATTATTTCAATACTATCAAACTACTTTATGAAGCCTTCTTATAAAGTAAGTGTTTTTTTCTTATTCTATGGTCTTTAGTAATGGAATATAGTAATGGGCTTGCTGTCTTTTCATTTTCATCAACATTATTTTGAAAACATTGAACTAATTATGCGAGAATATTTCTTTTTCTTTTTGGGATGTCCTAACTTTTATCTAAAAAACTAGTGAATATAACATATATTTGAAAACATTGAACTAATTATGCGAGAATATTTCTTTTTCTTTTTGGGATGTCCTAACTTTAACATATATGGTCAAAGTGATCGATTTCCATTTCATTTTCCAAAAAGTGCAAATAACATGTACCAATAAAGTCTTGCCAAGGGGTTGAATGATTTTACACCTTTCTTCATCCAACACCGACCATATATTAAGGATTAAATGCAATATGGTGATCGGATCGATTGTCTTCAATATCTTACACTGAAAAATTGCATTGAAAGGAAATAGACTTTTGCACACTCTTTGTAGATGTGTTTTTTTTTTTATAATCAAAATGACCAAATCAATTTTATCTATGGATGGATACTAGACGCCTACCTCTGGCTTAGTGATTTTAGTTTATGATTTTTTGATGTTTATTCATTGAATTAAGAAGCTTTTGGTTGCCCTTACATGGTAGCCCGTGCTTGGGATATTGCAAATCTAATTGTCTTGTGAAACCCTTATGCAACCTTGGGTGATGAATGGAGTATCTTATATGACCTCTCTCCTTAGATATGGGGCGAAAATACAGAGGATGGATTTTTTCACTTTCTTTCTTGGTTTTTTAAGTTAACTGTGGATTTTCTCCTCTCCTCACCCACAACCAAAACCATCATTTTTTTCAAGTAAAAATAAATCTATTACGATCATGACAATTTATATGATGTTCAACACTAATAGGGTTTGCTTCAATAGGAGGAAGGTCATAGATTCAATTTTTAACCCTTCTATATCTACTGAATAATTTCTTATCTAAGCCAAAACCTTGTTGTTGGGGGAGAAAAATGAAATATCTAGTCTATGTGTTAGAAAAATAGTGTTTCCAAAAATGCATAAAACTTACATCTATGATGGTTGGATGCCTTAGCCAAAATAAAAATGTGACTTTCACAGTAAATTTCTCCTCTAATTAAGTAGCGATAATGTCATCGCCATCTGGTTTCCTCATCACCTAAACAACCACATGCCTTTGCTTGTAAATTCCATGGTTTAGTCGGCTGTAAGTCTCGGAAGAAAACTTAGTGCCTATGAACAACTGATACATATTAATCATCCATTCTTCACCGCCTCCAGTGGCTTGCTCTCCTCTAATGAAATCCAAATAATGAGACCAAGCAGACACTCTTTTGTACTCTTTCTTTGCAAAATATATATCATCCAGGGTTTGGTTGTCAATGGGTAAAGGAAGAGACTAAGTGTCATTCAATTTTCTATTAGAATGAGCGGTTGGAACTGATAAGAATTTTTTATTATTCTCATATTTAACTTTCTTTGAGCTTAGTTTGAGATCACAATGCTTGTCAACACTCTTCATTGTGCCAGACCTTCGAGACCTCGAGGAGACAAGACCATCACAATATATCTAAAAGTGCTAGAGAAAAACAACAAAGCTTCAAGCAAAACAAAATGCACAAAACTGATCCCACTTAAGACATTTAAAGAGATTTAAAAGCCTATGTCATGCACAAGAAAGTGTTGCTATATAAAGCTAAAATCTTGAAATTTTCCCCAATTGTAACATAAAATATTCCATTTTCCATTTTGCTGGAGAATTTAGCTGAGCACAAGTATCTCTCCACACAAATTATTGGAATTTAATAGTATATTTCAAATCTTCAAAGTTTTAAACAACCTCACATGCACATTTAAAAGCTTTAGAATCATCACTAACACTTGAAAATATTCACAATCGCCACATGAATTGCACAAATTTTCCTGAAAATGGCTTCAAACTCTATATAACACCCCTCAAACTCTGCTTCGAAATATTCACAATAGCCACATGAATTGCACAAGTTTTCTCAAAAACGGCTTCAAACTCTACATAAAACCCCTCAAACTCATGTTCCAAATCTTCACCATAGCCAGTTGAATTTCACAAAGTTTCTCAAAAACGGATTCAAACTTAATATAACCCCCCTTGAAGTGAACTCGGCTTCGAAATCTTCATAGAAGATGATACACATTCAAACCACAAGCTTAAAAAATATTCAAGCTTCATAATTTGTAAGTAAGTGGGACAAATACATTCTAGACTCCTTTTTTCAAAATGAGGAATTCAAACTAAACCAAAATCTTAATCTAATGCAACATACAAGCAAACCAATCACATATGGACACGAAAAAATTCAATACAACTATCTGATATCTCAGGTTGTCTTGTCCTACATTGGTAAATCAATCATAGAATGTGTTGATGGCTCCCATTACAGAGTCCTTTCAACTGACTGCCAAATTTAGCCAAATTGACCCAAAACTGCACAAATTTGACCTGAATTTGAACTAGAATGCATTTAATGACCAACGAAATGCATTCCCGCCCCGAAAATCCTCGACATTTTCAATGATCCTGGAGCGGATTTGAGCCTATGGCCATCAACATTGGCACTCCTTTGGTTGAAATCACTGATATTTGTTTCCTTCTCTTAGATGTAGTTAAGGTAGTTTGGGATTTAGTTGTTGATGCACCTTCCTTCCACGGGACTGAGAGTCGAAGGACCCAGTTTCTTGGCGATAGGGAGTGAGCGACCAAAAGAGGGGTGGAGGACATGCAGAAACAAAGTGTCATGGAGCTTGTGATGGTTGAGAGAATAATATGAAAATAATGTGTGAGGTTGCGCCATGCTTCATCTAGGAAAGTGATCTGCAGTCCTAAGCGGCGCATGTTGGTGGAGAAACAAAGGCCCATGTCGGCGGAAAAGGGTGAAAACATGTGGAAAGAGAAGAGTTGTTGATTGTTGTTGAACATATGGAAAAATTTTAGAGGCTTTGGACAGACGATGGAGGCCTCTATAGGAACCTCCCCTTAATGAACACCTTCGATGTAATCACTAGGTCTTCTCTTGTTCATGGCATGTTTTAAATCATTAGGTCTTCTCTTATTCATGGCATGTTTTAAATCACTAGGTCTTCTCTTGTTCATGGCATGGGATTTAGATATATATATTTTTAATGTAGAACTTTCTATCAAGCATAGAAAGTTCTACATTAAAAAATATATATATCTAAATCTAGCTAACAATCAAACATACACATCTTGCAAAGGGTGTGAAGAGAAGACAAAAATTGGAGGAAAGAATAAAAGAATTTCTATTAACCGAATGAGAGAAATTATACAATACAAGTGATATACTCTATATCACACAACTACCTCACCATAGTGGTTAAGAAATGCACATTAGGAGTGTTCTAGAGATATCTGACACATATTGTTAGTCACCAGAGTCAACTTTCACCTAGTCCTAGTTAACTGGTCATGCAGTTGTCAGTTAACTAGCCAAACCATAGTGAAATGAGGATAATAGCACTCACACATGTGGAATGTGCCTTATTGGTGATGATCCCAATGCAAGTGCACATTACTTGTGATTATCCTGAGGTTAGCATGCAACACTTGGTGATAAAACCAATGTTGACATGCAACACTTCACTCAATTAGTCTAACTGAATGGTAACTCAGAATTGACTGGAGGGTATGTGACACCCTTTTCAGGGGAGAATATCCTTAATGAGGGGAGAATATATCAGAATAAGGGACCCTCAACATAGCCAAATAAACATAGGAAAATAAAATGAAAGGAAAATCCTAGGTGTGTGTAATATCTCCAACAATATGTAGCCTTTCAACCCCTTGTTTCCTATGGGAATTCTTCTTCTAATAAACCTTGGTGTGCAATCCATCTTCTCTATGTAGCTCCAATTTATTTTTTATTCTTTGACGCATTTCTATGTCATTTTTGTGTGGAATCTTGCAATTGCCCATATCAATCAGTTTTTGTCCATATCAGTTAGTCTCCTCAATGCTTCTTATTCAATATAGTAAAGACCTATCTTTGCTAACACGATTTTGTATTGGGTGTAGGATTTCAACGTAAGGAAATCCCTCACTCTATATCGATTTGTTGATGCTTAAATCGATTAAGATCGAAACAACAAACTCATGAGGATAAAACCCCCCTTCATTTTTATAGAGGTGGTACTCCTCTTTGAATTCTTAAAAGATTTATCTTGAAAATTCTAAATTCTCGGGGAAAAATATAAATGTAGGAGAATGTTAATCAACAAACTCCAAATATATATTATTCGAATAAATAAATAAATATATTTTCAATGAAATAAAGAATATAAACATATCAAAAGTTCCTGAGAAAGGGACTAGGAACCCACTCATAAAATATTGTTGCAGAAATATTATATACAAATAAGAAAATTATAATGCAAATCTCACATCCTTTAAAGTATTTAATAATTTGATCGCATTCAAGGAAAAGATGGCAAATGGTCCAAATATAAGAGAACTTTAAAAGAGTCTTTCTATTAAAATCAAAACAAGATTTTGATAGGTCAACTTCAAATATATTTTACTCAAATGCTCAAAGTTAAAAGATGCAATTAAAATAAACCCCGAAATAGTTCTTTTTGATTTTCTCAAAAAAATAATGTCTTTAATAGTCTTATGAAAATAAAAGTGCTCGTCTAAAATAGACTAGGATTGGGGTTCTCGTGGACCATAAAATATAAATAAGAAGAAGGGAAGAGCGGGAACAAAATATGAACAAGGTGTAAGCAAGGTAAGACCTGAAAAGAAGATAAAAGGGAAAAATCATAATTTGGTTATATTCTTCTTAAAACAGATAAAAATATAACTGGATGAATTCTGAAAGGAAAAAGAAAGGGATGTGATCAATTTAGATTTACTGTAATGGAATCTCTCATCTCTCATTTTTGGGTAGTTGTTGCTCTTATATTTTTCTGGCGATAGTTTCTTCACTAGTACCAAATTCTTCTCTTTGGTTATCCTCGGTAATCTTGATTAAGGTTGATTCTAACCATTTTTCAATATAATCACATAAATGAGCAACGATCACTTCTTGCTTAACTTTTATATCAAATAAGGTACCTTCAATTTCTCTATAATCAATTCAAATTTGTTGTAACATAATTTTGATGTCTTCATTTCTATTTACATACTCAACAAACCAACTTTCAATGTCTTGTTATGTGTACTCAATGATGTCATTGAATTTTTCTACTGATAGTCCTTTCAATATTTCAACATGTTCTTCAAATTGTTGTTTTGTTTGAATAATTGAATTTACAATTAGCTTTGGATCTTGTAATTCAATACTAGTGCCCGCAAGGTCTAACTCCATGAATTTAGAATAATCTTCATCCTTTTTTCTACTTAAAGCATTCAAATCACCTAATAATTCTCTTAATATATTGATCATTTTTATCTAGCATGCCTTTAATTGCTTGGCGTGAATATGAGAGGGAAAATCTTATTGTTTTCTTTGATATTCAATCATCCCTAGAATCTTTATAAAAAAATTAGAGAGTGCATCCTTATAAAACCCTTCATCATTTGTTAAGTTAGCTTGTAAATACTCCCTTGTATTTTGAATTTTGGAACCAACAGAGATAAAGTTATTTTTTAAATCCCAAGTTTCTAAGATAAGAGACATTCTTTTCTTAATATTTTCTTCAACATAGTGCTTGGTTGCAGAAAGTAAACTTGATTCCCCTTTTATACTTAGGCTTGACTCTAGGTTTTTGTTGGAGCTCTTTCCGGGTTGGATTGTTGAAACTGGAGTAGCGAGTATTATAGGTGGCATTAGAGTATACTCTAATTCTTTAATTTTTTCTTTAAGCCTGGAATTTTCAATTTCTATATCATCTATTGAAACATGTAGAGCATCCCCTGTAGCTTTATGAAACTTAGCAATTCTAGATGCAAGAAAATTACTGAGGTCAATTTCAGTGCAAGATTTCCCCCCTTTTTTTTTTGAACAAGATCTTTCAAAAATCAACATTCTGGAATCTCTATCAAATAAATCATTTTGTACAAAAAATGATTCTTCTTCTTAAAATACTTCTTGAATGGCAAGCTCAACTGCAAGCTATTGAGTTTATTTCAATCTTTGGTCATCATCGGGAACTTAGATATTCTCAATGTCAACTTCCAAGTCCATATCTTCTATAGAAGCTTCAATTTCAAGTATGTGTTGTTCAACTTCCTGCTGAGAATCCTTTTTCTTTTCACTTGAAGTTTGTATGTTTTTTCCAATTTTCCATGCAAAGGGTTTTTGTCATCTCCATCGCTTGAATTATTTGCTGAAGACTTTTTTTGTTGTGATGTTGTCGACTGAAAAATCTGTTTGGGTAGGTCATTTTTTTGTGATACAATAGGATATTGAGCACCTTTTTCATTCGATAATTTTCCCTTCTACTTGTATCGATCTGTTGTACTCACAATGGTTTCAATATCATACATTCTTTCTCAACAAATTGTATTAGAGGATCATGACTATCACCTTATTCTTCTCCAAAAATGAATGTATTAGTAAGTGCATTACTAAACACAACTAATGTCATGTGATCAACAAAGAGATGTTTTGGGTAAAAACCCTTGATTTCCTCTGCCAATTTATAATTATATTGATCAAGATGGACTGTGATTCATCAATTTTAGAGATTCCTCTCAACAAGATTTTCCCAATTCTCCATGTAGTGGAATGAACTGCTTCTTTCTTTTCTCATGGAAGAAATGCAATGGTCAGAACTTATATTGCCTCACAACCTCAATAGCAAACAATCTATCTAGAAAATAATAAGGTAGAAAAAGAGGTCTTTCAGAAGAGTAGTAAATTATCACAATATTATAATTATCCATATTCTCTATAGTCCCTTTTTGGTCTAGGAGAATCGATGCTTCTCATGATAGTCTAGAAATATTTTCTCCAAAAACTTTTTTTTTTGAAAACAAAAACAAATTCGTTATATACTTCATAAAAATAGTAATTGAACTTTTGTCCCTATAAACCTTGGTACCACATAGTCACTGGATCGATTTTTACAGTTCACCCTTTTTCCAATACTCAAACCCTTGAAGACATGGCACTAAGTAATAACAAATATCAAGTAAGAAGCCATATAGAATTTCTTTTCACTTTTAAAATTTGACAATTGTGTAGAGATTTCTAAAGAAATGATTTTTCTCTAATAAAAAATTGCTTCTTCACGAATTGTAAAATAAAAGATATAGAGGGCCAACTGAGGGATGGTTGTCGTGGATTCCTGACCTAAAACTCTGGTGAAAATCCATCCTAATTCTCAAGAGGGATTCTTTAATGAATTGACCTGAATTCTTGATATGTCTTTTGGCATTGTTGTAGGATATTCTAGATATTCATGTAAGAGCTACAATCCATTATTATTTTCTTTTAAAAAGTTCCTTGCTTCATCTCCTTTGAAAATGATGGTTGGCTCTGGAAGTTTCAACATTTTATTGAAAATTAACAGTGATAAAGAAATAGGGGACTCACTCTGGAGTTGAATTACCCTTCGGCTTTGGACAAATTTGTCGTCACACCATGATATTAGTTCTTTACAATAAAAAACTTCAAGGGCGCATCGAACTAGAGAAATACCTGATGTCCAAATTTTGTTGTCATTTTTCTCTAGTAGAGGAAGTGGCGAGTAATACCAATAAGATCTTGACCAGTGAATGTTATGGTCTTCTCGGACAAACAAGTTCAGAGTATCTCCACAGAACTGCTATCTTCTGATAGCCATTTTGGTGAAGTTGGTAGACTCTCGTAAAGATCCTTTGGATGTAATATAGAGGGAAAGAGCTCCAACTAACAAATGATAAACCATGCCACCCTATAAACAATCAACTGAGGTACAAAATGAACACATTATGATGTGATGGGTTGCATTATTTAAGTTATACATGGATTGAAGATGTTTTTTAGGTGTGACCACTAAGATGTCATAGGTGAGCAAAATGAGGTTGGAAGCATCTCATATCATTGAAATTGATCATGTGTTTCTTACCCAAGTGCTATAGTATGAAAAAGTAAAGCAACAAAAGAGTGGCGAAATAGGGAGGACCACTAAAAAAGAAGCCATGAAGACCACCTACAAAATGAACAAGAGTGAGGTGATATATATATATATATATATATATATATATATGCTCTCAATATAAATGAGGTGGGCATTCCCAAATTATGTGAAAGTGTCAAAGATAGGTACAATAGAAGATCATGGTAATATGAACAATATAGAGATGCATTTGAAAGGTAAATGTTGCTACTTGTCTAGACACGTGTGGTAACAATGACACCTGAGGGGGTGAAGAACTACAACCTAGGAGGCCCACTAGAGGTGGGAACTTGGGACATGTAGAGAGATAATTAGATGGAAACTCATAAAACTATTTGAAATAGATCTAGGCATATCACAAGGGTCTTTGATTGGAATTGGAACACTTCAAATAGCATTCGTTAGATGATGTATCAAGCTACCTAAAGGGTGACACCTACAGTGAGACTCAAATAATGTTGAAAAAATCCATATAGGTTTGAATATAGTTACCAACTTGACGAGAACTCTCCAGAGTTCTCGTTTTTTCAGCGTGGTTGTTTTTACCCATAAATAAAAAAGTGGAGCTACCAGTAGCACCCTTTTTTTGCAGTGGTTAAAATTCATACTCATTAAGACCTGTTGCGTCGACAATTGGTGTCATAGTGGACAAAAACTTTAAAATTGACCCTTGAATCGAAAATCGATGCTACCAATGACATCACGTTTGTTTTTGGATTTAAAGTTATAACTTAATTGAAACTATGGCATCAACAACAACTACCATCATCGATAAAAACCTCAAAATTGACTCTTAAATCATTGTTTAAAAATTATTTTTTAACTTTTTAAAATTAACATTACAAAACAAAGAAATTAGAAAAAAAATATGAAAGTTGGTTTTTTAAAACCTAAATAGAAAAACAACATTTTTTTAAGAAAAATTGTAACCGGAATTTATTTTTTTAATAAAAATTAAAAAACTAAAAAAACAATCCAAATTTTTTATTTTTTAAGTTACAAAAATTAAAAGAAATTTGTATTTTTTAAGTTATATTTTTTTAAAAAAAATATTAAAGAAAATTAAAAGAAAGCTTTAAAAAAAAAAAAAAACTACACAAGGAAAAGGAAATACTCAAAAAATAAAAATATGTATTTAAAAAACTAAGAAAAATTAAAAAAATAAAATAAAATAAGAATGAGCAAATTTATTTAAAAAAAACCGAAAAAATATGTAAAAAAATTAAATAATTTATTAAAAAAAAGTAAAAAGAAGATTGAAACACAAAATTTAATATAAAATTAAAAAATTAAATAAAATAAATAAATAAATAAAATAACCTAAACATTTTAAAAATATATTTATAAAAACAACTTCAAATCTAAAATTTTATAAAAAAAAATTAAATTTTTTTTTTGAAAAATCTCAAAAAAAAACTGATGATGATGATGATGATTAATGTCCACTAAAATCTAATTGGTTTATCGGACCTTAAGAGGGTAGGTGATTACTTGTGATTCTTTAGAATTTTGTTTCTGTGCT
>CBVK0101272118.1:0-10275 GCA_900067695.1 Picea abies | reverse complement strand
TAGGTCTTCAATGACTCCCTTTGGTTTAATTGTGGAGTGGTCAGCTAATTCTAGGATAGTTGGGGTGTCTCTGATTTCATTTTGCAGTTGTAGCAGTTGTGAGGTTTCCAGAGTCATGATATTGATAGTGGCACCTAAGTCTACCAGGACTCGAGGGATTATCATTTTTCCAATTTGTACTGAGACAGTAGGGTGGCCGGGATGACCATATTTAACTGGGGGGACTTTACCTGACATTAGTGCAAACAAGTCACCCATAACATGGACTGTGAGGGGATCCTTAATTTTCCTACCAGGTTTCTTAACACAAATGTCTCGCATAGTCCTGGCATAAATTGGTACATCTCAGAGTGCTTGTAGTAGAGGAATTTTGACATAAAGATTTTGTAATTCCCCTAGAAGATTGAAAGCAGGTGGCTCAGGCGTTTTAGTCAAAGCTAAACGCTTAGGAAATGGTGGTTTTGCTATTTCAGCAACATTGTTAGAGGATGATTGTACCTCTTCAGGTACATCATGCTCTTTTGTTTCCTCTTTATCAGAAGAGGTAACATCGGCTATGATAGGTTCTACTATTCTCCCAGATCGTAAATGAATATTGTTGCATTGCACAGGGAGAAGAGAAAATGTAGGTTGGTTATGAATATCAATGCACTGCACAACTATATTATTGGGGTTAGGGTTAGGTTGTACAGGTAGCTGCGGTCTCATCATTTGATTGTTAGGTGGAGTACCTGATGGTAAGGAGAGTGGTTGCAGAAATTGTGATTGAGGTAATTGATTTGGGAAGGGGGGTTGTTGTCCTCTCCAATTTGGATTCCATTGGTTCTGATATGGTTGTTGTTGTTGTGGAGGCCAAGGAGTCCACATTGACGGATCAACAAAGGGTGGGTTAGTTTTTTGCATGGGTGGGTAATTCATTTGATTTATATATTGCATTTGATTATAGGGAGGGTAACTCATTTGATTGAAAGAAGAATAATTATTCCAACGATTAGAAGATGTAAATGGCATGTTGGGATTCATACCTTGTCCCCACGATTGCCATTGCCTTCTCTGTGTCAACAGATAGACAGCTTCAACTTCTTCATCAGTTGGTTGTAATGCTGCCTTGATCCCTGGTAAAGATGGACATTGTTGAGTTTCATGATCTTTATCACAGATGGTGCAGATTGGATTTTTGTCCAATGGACATTCCCTTTGTGGGTGCTTGTCTTTGCATTTAGAACAAAAGATGGACATAGTTGCTTCTGCTTCTGCTTGCTTCTTTTGAATCTGTAGGGTGTCAATTTGTGAGGCAAAAGAGCTTAACATTTCAGTTTTAAAACCTTCAATTAAATTACCTATTTCGGCTCTTATTGCTCCCCCACTGGCTGATTTTTGGACTCTTGAAAATGTGGTGTCCCTGCTATTTGATCTATTTCTTGAAGCTCCTCTTGAACATCTTTTGCATAGGTTAACAATTTCATCATATGATTCCTTAGATATGTCCCCTTTTCCAAGAATATTCAACATATCTAGACAGTCATCCCTTACTCCTTTTAATAATATAGTTTTAAGAATATCTTTACTTACATTGGGGTGACTGGATCTTTGTAGATTATACTGTATCCTTTCTACAAAGTCCTCTAGATTTTCATACTCTTTCTGCATCATCTTAAATAGTTCTTCCCTTTTTTCTCTTGTTCGGCAATAGTCTTGGTATTTATTCAGGAATTTCTGTTTCATTTGGTCCCATGTTGTGATTACATGGCCTCCAAGACTCATGAACCATCTTAGTGCATTTCCTTTCAATGTTGCTGGAAATAGCTTCAATTTTTGAGCATTGGAAATGTAATCATAACTTCTACATAATAGATCAAACTCAAAAAGGAATTCATCAGGATCCTCTGAAGACAAACCATGAAAGTTAGGTAGTGCTGAGAGTGGAATGTTCTTCATGGGAGCTACCGCTCTAGGAAGATCACCAATAGGAAATCCTAATGTGGAAAAAGAGTTTTCATCATTTACCTCTCTTTCAGGACCTGCCTGTTCTTCATGATGCAATTCTTCATTGTACTCATCCATGTCTTCTTCTGTCTGTTCCTCTGTTGCGCTTGCTCTGTCATCAATGTTTCCTACTGGTTTCTCGACTGTCTCAGGACTCCAAACTTCTTTCCCCGTCTCAAATTTTGCTTGAAATGAAGTTTGGGATTTTGGTTTCCGAGAGTTTGGTCATTGAGCAACAGATTCAGACTTTGATATAATCTCATCAATATAAGTCTTTCTTCCTCCTCTTCCTCTGCCCCTGCTACCTGTAGGGTTAGTGTCTTTGGGGTCTCCGTGTCCTCTCATGCAATCTTTGTATCTGAAAAATCATAAGTGCTTTTGAAATCTATAATTACCTTCCCCGACAACGACACCAAAATGTTGGTCACTATAATTGCTTATTTAACTAAACAATCAAGTGCTACATAAATTGTCAACCCAAGGAAGTCTGTTTATTTAAAAGGTAATCACACACTATATATGGTCAATCTCAAAAGCAACCTAAAGTTGTAGTAAAAATATATTAGTCACACTTTGCCTTGAACAAATTGAAGTTCTAACTTGAATTACAGGAAAGCAATCTACACAATGCAGAGTTCAATGTTTAAAGAAATAATTGTCCAAATAATCCTGGATTACATTAAGAAAATAACAACCTGGAAAGAAATCCTTCAAGACACTGCAAAAGGAAGGACCAACTATCTTATAATAGAGAACATGACCCTATTCCTAAAGCAGGAATCTTCAGCACCTGTTTCTGATCACCACACTTTTATGAACTCATTGTTAATTGAAATGATTGACACACACTGAAGACTAACTACCTCTTAACAGAGAACAAGACCCTATTCCTCAAGCAGGAATCTTCAACACCTATTTTTGATTAACACACTTTCATGAACTCATTACTAATTGAAATAATTGACATGCACTGAAGGCTAACTATCTCTAACAGAGAACAGGACCCTATTCCCCAAGCAGGAATCTTCAACACCTGTCCCTGATTATCAAGCTTTCATAAATTCACCAAATAGGATTGCTAACTAGAATGATTAACAGTTACCCAAGCATGAATCATATGAAAACAATGTAACAATCAGTAAAGTAGAGTTTCAGCAAGACAGAGTTCAGTAAAGTACTGTTTCAGCAAAACAGAGTTCAATAAAGTAGTGTTTCAGCAAAACATAATTTAATCAAGGCATGAACAAAAATAACACTAACACACTACAAAGATAATGGGTGAATCTTGTGAAGAAGGTGGGCCCTCCCTTCTTACAAGATTCCCCAAACGAGAGGAACTAGAAAGGAATACTCAGAACAATCTTTTATTCATCTGTCAACTTTATCATATTACAATCTGAAGTAAAGACACGTCCTTCTCTGTAAATTCTTTCTTAGCTAAAAAGAAGGTCCTCTCTAATGATGATTTCCTCTTATTTAAAGAGGAGAATCCCTTCGATACAATTTGATCAACAAATTACAGGTGTACATCTGAGTCCTATTCTTAGTCAGATCGACTTTCTAAACTGGAATAGGATATCCTAGTCTCCTGCAACAGAATGCTATTACAAGTGCTGAGTGAGGTGTTGCTGTTGCGGCGGGAGTAACAACTTATTTATTTGTCTTCTTGTTACTGCTGTTGTATGCTGTTTCAGCATCACAAATCGCGAGCTGTTTCAGCCACGGGATTTGCGTTCTGACTGTTTTAGCAACTTGGTCTCAGGCAACATCGATGGTTAATGCTAGCTCAAGGTGCGGTTGTTGTGGTCAATGTAACAGTTTTGTGTTGTTGTTTCACCATCGTAGACCACAGAGGGTGTAACAGCTTCTTCTGTGTGCGTTGTTGTTTCAGCATCGTAGACCACAGACTATGTAACAACTTCTTCTGTGTGAGTTGTTGTTTCATCATCGTTGACCACGGAGAGTGAAGCAGCTTCTTCTGTGTGAGTTGTTGTTTCAACATTGTAGGCCATGGACTGTGTAACAACTTCTTCTGTGTGAGTTGTTGTTTCAGCATCGTAGTCCACAGACTGTTTCAGCCACAGGGTTTGCGTGCTTTACTGTTTCAGCAACATGCCTCAATGCTAATCTGCAGTTCGAACTGTTTCAACACTTATACATTTCTAATCAATGGTTAGGTACGAGAGTAATGTAAAATTATATGCAAAACAGATTAAACATATAGTAAAGAGAAGAGACGTTGTATACCTTGGAGAGATAGGGTAAGGTGATAATATAAGTTTAAATGTGAGTGAAAAAGGATGTAAAGGTAGCAAAAAGTGTGAGCAAAAAGGTACATTGTATGGTCCTAACAATCATAAGCCAAATATGAGTACCACCACTATAAAAATGAAGAATGATTCATATCTTCATGAGGTTGTCGTTTTGGTCCTTGACAGATTCAAACATCAAAATTTTTGGTGACCATACTGGGGAATAAATTTGTTTTCAAGATATTTGAGGCCTTGCTTCAAATCATATTGAAGAACCAAAAATATCCATGGCTCAAAGTTTCAAAAAGAAGATTCAAGAAAATTGTTGCTTGTTTTAAGTATGTCGCACTTTTTTTATAATTTCAAAAAGAACCAAGAAGCACCGAAGATTCGGGAGAATGGACTTCCTAGCAATTCCATTGGAAAGACTCAAAATGGAGAATTTCATTCATGTCATGATGCTCTTTTAAATTATTCATCAAACCCATCAATGGATTTACAAGACTCAACAAAAGGGAAAAATATCCAAAGAAGGAGGTGATTTCATAAAACCCCTTTAAATCTACCAGAAGTAAATTTTCAAATGCCTGATATTTCTATTGAAAATTTTTCTACATTCTTTGGGGATGCTTCAGAAGATGCAAAGCGACACTTGTTTAATTTTAATTTTAATTTCAACCTCATTGAAGACAATGTTACATGTATATTATTCTTACAAACACTGTGAGGGAATTCCCTTGAATGGTATAACTCATTAATATCTAACTCTATTACTAACTGAGATGTGTTAGAAGATTCATTTGCAAAAAGTTCATCCCCAAAATGCATTCATATGTTTTTGTTGATTTTTTAAATGTTGTTTCCCACCCACCCTCTCCCATTCGGAAGCAAGATAATGAAGTGACCAACTTTGAAGAAGAATATAATCAAATATGGGATGAAATTTTTAAGTCAAGTCATGTCGTTGAAGAAGAAGATGGAAATTCCACTTTACAAGAAGAAAATTGCAGCCTCCTATATACTCCTTATGAATATCTTTCAAGCAAACAAATTGAGAATGAAATCAAGGATACTTCACCAAATACATGAGAACATTTAAGCCTTGCAACAAAAGATGAAAATTTGCAAGAGCACTTGCAACAAGAAGAATTGGTGAAAGAATTGTATCTTGAGAAGAATTGAATCTTGAGATGAATGATGAGCAAGATTGCCTATACAGGAAAGAAGAGTCTTTTCAAGATATTATTGATAAATCAAGAACCTTGGAAGTAGTTGGAGATAAGAAAAAATATGAATGTATTCTTGCGTTGAAAATTCCTCAGCTAATCATAGACAATAGTACTCTCGAGCAACCAAGAATCGATTTCATTGAATTATGGTTCTAGAGCGTTGTTGGTCAAACAATGTAGTCAAATTTTCAACACACTTGGTTCAATTTTTCTCCAGTACACATTGAGAGTGCCTTTTACTCATTGGTACAAGTCCCAATATGTTTCAACGTTTTGGAGTTCCTTCCAAAGATCAAGTCAATGCTTGAATGGCTCCATTAGAAATATTCCTGCACCTAATATTCCCCTTTTCTTTCAAGTACAATAGGGTAGTGATCCGGATTTTATGAGCATAACGTAATGAATACAGATTGTTAATAGGTTCTTAACACAAAATAACATAGATACAGTAAAACTGGTTTTCTATTCAATAAGGAAATAAGTTGAAACTGTAAAATGCAGCGAAAACAAGCTTGCTGAAATGGTGGCAACTTATCTCTGAGAAGAGATGTGACGGCTGAGCTCATTTGCAAGAAGATGATTACAATGAGGCTCTGAAGGCATTTTTACAATAAACAAGAATTCCAAAAATCCTAGACATACAAAAACCTAACCCTGTGAGATGAAGCGCCAAAAGTCATGTGGGCCCCGTTTGGGTAATGTGGGCCCCGTTTGGGTAAGTTAGTACATCAACTTCCTGGGGTCGTAATTTTTGCTTACGATCTCTGTTTTAGGCGTATGATATCCCATTGGAAAGGTATCGTCGAGGAAATTCATTTTGGGGGAAATATCGAAGGAACTTCCATATTTCTCCCCGTTTTCCCAAAAAACATCGTTTAGGGCCTTACAACAGCTTCGAAAGTGAAAAGCTGCTAAAAATAGTAAATTACCAAAATTGCAAGAAAACTGTTTTGAGCCAGTTGGAAAAGGTGGGTGGCCACCGATATCCACCTGGATCAGGTAGGTAGATTATGTATGTGCATATTTTGTTTCTTCAATTCAATTTTGCATAATAAGGAAGTCAAATTTGAAGATGACTCCATAAATCAGTGAAATAAGGATTACAAGAATTTATATCGAAGATAACTCCATTGCCCAAAGGATAAAACATTTGGTCATGAGATTATGGATTCTTGACAACTCGCAGGGGGTTATCATCCCACAGTTGGAGCCAGTTGTTGAACCTC
The DNA here is from genome assembly GCA_900067695.1 of Picea abies. NCBI lineage: Eukaryota > Viridiplantae > Streptophyta > Pinopsida > Pinales > Pinaceae > Picea > Picea abies. The sequence goes on along the minus strand of CBVK0101272118.1, from coordinate 3,582 downwards.
TTTTGTGCTTCCCCCTTTTTTTTTCTATCTTTCCCGTTTATTTTCTTACCTCTTCATTTTCCCTTTCTATACTTTCCCTCTCCCCATTTCCTTTTTCCCTTCTTCTTCCCTTTATTGGTTTTGATAAGACTACCATACTTAGTCATTTTTTGTGTTCGCGGACTTTCATAATTGCATACTTGCGGACCTATGTGATGCACCTCCACTATCTCCACTGTTCGCCCAACATTTTCAAACACTTAGCCATTTCATACATTCAGACTCGTGGACCTTCGGACTTGTGGACCTGCCTTTTTATACAAGTCGCCCATCCAGAATCTCCGCCATTACTTGTCCCTTTAAATTTTTCGATGTCACATTTATTGTTATCCCTACAGACCCAAGTACTAAATTTATGGTTGAAGTGGCCATTAATTAATGATGCTTATACCAAGGCTAGTGATATTTATTTTGAGATAATTCTTCCGTAAAAAGAAATCTAATTCATTTCACTGTGCAAAGTAATATTTCAAGAAAAGATGGAAAGCTCCGCGAAGAAATTCATGAGAAAACAATCTTTATGTGAACCTCTTCGCTAGAGAAGACCAGAATTATAATTGGTCTCGCTCCTACTGGTATTATTCAAAATTTCCGGGTAAAGAGAATAACAAAGTGTGGACCTTAGGAATAATTCTCGTAGGATGTGTTCCAAAAGTGTTTGAATGCAAGGATATTTTCACCTAGTGCGTCGATAAGCTTATTCAAAATAAAAGGGTCATCGCGTTGCAAATTAGTTCTCCTATTTCATTGGCGCCTTCAATATTTAGAGAAATGTTGAAATTTCCAGAGCCAAACTTGGTTTATAAAGGGGAGGAAGATAGAAATTTCCTAAAAATAAGGAACAACATAATAGAGTTTCTTCAAGAGTATTTGCATGATCTTGCATCAATGCATGAAGATATATCCATAATTCAGGTAAGTTATTTAAAAATACTTATAAATAATTTTTCTAGTTATTTACTTGATTTGTTGGCCAGGAATCTACATAAACCATTCCCCGACTGACATTATATATACTGCATTTATGGTTCATGAAAAAACTATCTTCGACTGGGCAAATATTATTTCGAATGAAATCACTGCACAATTGATTAATTTCAATACTGATAAAAAGTTTTATATGTCGTCTTATTTGATATTTGCTATCACATACTGTCATACCTTTGAGGGTTTAAACATTGTCCAGAGAGTGAAAATAAAGGTGGACCCTATGACCATGTGGTACCAAGCTCTATGGAGGCAGAGAGTCAACCATCATTTATATAAGGTATATTATGATTTTGTGTCTAAATTCAAGAAGATGTTATTTGGGGAAGACACTTCTCGACTATCATTGGAAGCATCAAATTTTCTGAATGGAAAATGAGTTCTTGAGAAAAAGGAGGATTACATTATCATTAGGGTTTTATTCTCTATCGAAAAACCTATTTTCCTTCCTTACTATATATCTGATAAGTTGTTTATCATTGAGATAGCTAGAAAATATAAATTTTGGTTCCATACTTTCTTTGAAAAAAGAAAAAAACAGTTCATACCTCTCTCGTGGAAAGTTGGTGAAATTCTTCTTCGAGGAATTTCCAAAATAAACGAATATGTTGCTTGTTTTGATCATTCTGACTTGAGATTTGCAGAGGAAATGAAGGGTTTCGACTATAATCATCTTTTTTATAATCATTTTCTTTCAGTTGGGCTCAACCCTTCACTTATAAATTCAACCGTCATTAGAGAAGAAGAAAACGATATCCATAATCTAAATAATCAAGAAGCCGACAAATATTCTAGAGATATAGAGACTTTATAAGTATTACAGAACACCATAAAGAAAGAGGTAAACCCTTGAGTAATAAAAATGTCCAGTCACCAGTTGTCTCTCAAAGAAGTTCCTTACCAAAGGAAAATCCTCAGCCAGGGACATCCCACACAAGAAAAATGCATAGCAATAACATAGGATATGATGAAGAGAGGAACCCTATTAAAGGGAACCTGGAGAATCCCCATAAATTAAAAGTCAAAAGAAAAAAAGACTAATTCATAGTAGGAGGGGGATGAAACACATGATCCAGAAGATGATTTATTATTGGATAACATGGATTTGGATGTAGATATTGAAAATATTACTTTCCCACATGTAGAAGTATCGACCAAAGAAAATGTACATCATATTTCCATACTCATGATCCATGACGAGACATTTTTTGATGAAGAAACGTTCGCTGTGAAAAATGACTCTTTTGATAAACAATATATGAAATTAGTTTTTGAGAGAACTAGAAAGAGTAAGAGCGGGAAGCTATGGTCTACCATTGATAGTCGAGATATATTACCTTCCAAATTATCATGTATTCATAAATTTACAGGGGATACACTTGATGTTTCAATTGCACATATGGAAGAAGAGAATGCTCAGATGAAAGAAAGAATTAAACAATTGGAGGAAACCCTCATGCCTCCACCTATTCTGGCTTCTCTCGTTGCTATGATTTGTCCTGGAAAAGGTCTTCAAGAAAACCCAAAACCAAGTGCAAGGGTCAAAGGAATTTATAATTTAATCATTGCCACCCGACATTTCGTTGAAGAAAATGTTAAGAAAAGAATATCATTCATTGTAGAGTTGTGGGATATGGAAAAGGGTTTTGCTTCTCTCGGTTTGAGAATTCAGAATACCATAGAATACTTGAATTTAGATTTGAAAAATGATGAAGGGTTTTACACAGATGGAGTTGTGATGTTTGCAATGAAAGTTTCGGCAATGACGGAGCAAACAAGAAAGCAAGAAAATAAACCTTCTCTGAGCTGCATAAAAAAATTAAAATCCTACTGGATGGAAATAATTAATGTGTTAAAGGGACTGATAACTCAATTGGTTGATTTATCAAGAAGAAAGAATGAAACATATTAAAAACTCCTTGATTTGGATATCACCAGAACCATTATTGAAGTCTTGGACCCTAAATATCTTTCAAATTCTATGCTCATGACACGACAACATTTCGAAGAACAAATTGAAGAATTAAAAAGGACATCGAATGAAAATTTTGATAATATGATTGAATTTACACATGACGACATTGACAACTGACTTGTCAAGTACACAAATAAAAATGAAGATATTGAAAATATATTACAAAATTTATCTGTTGATCTTAGAGAAATTGAAAATGAGTTGTTTAATGTTAAAATAAAACAAGAAATAACTATTTCCCCATTAGGGGACTTTATCCAAGAATGGTTGAACAGCTCAATCACCAAGATCTCTTAAATATCAACAGAGGTAGTTATGATCGGTAATCAAACCACACCGAACAAGAGTATAAAAGAAACAATAGTAAGCAAATGAAGGGGAGATATACCATCATAGTAAGTCCATGCTAATCACATGCTTATTTCTTTATCAATTTTCATCTAGTTATTCTTCTTATTTAAATAGAAAAGTATAACTGAATCCTGATAATTGTTAGGCGGAAATATTGTCATTTAATTCCGTTGTAGTATTTGCCCAACTATTTAATTTGTCAATCTGAGGTTCATAGGCTTATGAAGCAC
>CBVK0101272117.1:0-16849 GCA_900067695.1 Picea abies | reverse complement strand
CAACAATGACGTTTTTAGATACCCAGTGAAAGGTGCTCTATTCAGTCAAGTTATGATACCATGTTAAGCTTTAGTGTTGTTATTAGGTTATTTCCAAATTACATTAGAATTCAATGCATTTCCAAAATAATAGCATAAAGAGGATCACTGAAAGAAATACAATCACAAGGTATGCAACATTTTATCCTTGGAAAGCCTCATGGGGGAAAAAACCCAGAAAAACTTCCTCAATAATAGATTTCCAATACACTGCCAAGACTAAGACAAAAACACCAAAGATAAACTAATATTGAGCATGCGCCTCTCTTCTCCTTCCTCCTGCAACTGCAACTGCCTACAAGATATACGCACTAGATGAGTGAGTGTGAGTGTATTCAAGTGAGGCACCATCCTCACATATAAATACTAGTTGAGGAGGCGCTAGGGTTATGTTTCTTCACTTAGTAGGGTAAATACTAGTTGAGGAGGCGCTAGGGTTATGTTTCTTCACTTAGTAGGGATGACTACTTCTAGAAGTGGCTAAAACCAATTTATAAACACTAGGGGCCACCTTTAAAAATACCACTATACAAATATGGTTTGACCAATCTACAAAAGTGGATTTGATATTATACAACACTTGACATGATAATTAGAATATTCTTCGAACTTACAATATTTAAACATGGAGCTTGGTATGGGAACCAAGCATGCAATATGAGGATTTGGTATGGCATCATTCAGACTGAAATCATGTGAGGTGTTTAGGGTGTCGAATGTGTTATGGGTGTTAGAAATCAGAAGTAGTTTTCTCTTAGTCTTGAAGATTGAGAGGAGAGTCTACCATATATTATTTCAAGATGGACAGGTGTTGTTTGTTCTCAGACGATATAGATTTAGATCAATAGTGGTTGTTCATGTTAGGGAGGGAAACAAATATAGGATAAGGGGCCATCCTATATGTGTTATGACCATTAGGATCATAGAGACAGATGAGGAGGAGAAAGTGGATCCATCAGTTGTGAGGCAGGTAGTTCCACCAATGGTGAGGTAGGTGGCCCCACTAGTACAATAGGTTCATAGGGAGAAATTAGCTCCACCAGTGATGAGGCAAGTAGCCCCACCAATAGTTCCAGCTCAGAGGGAAAAAGAGCTTAGAGGGAGTTATATCTCAGGATCCAATAGGGAGGATAAACCTCCCAGAATAGTTTTGAAGAGATTATATGTCAAAGGAGGTCAGAAGATTCAGAGGGAGAAGATGACTTTGGAGTTTATACACACTCAAAGGAAATAAGATACCAAAGGGAGTATATGGAAGGAGACTGATCTCAATGGGATTCAGTGGGCTCAAAGGGAGTTCCTCCTTAGGTTCAGGTGGGAGAGCGACATCTTTCAGGATTGACAAAAAGGTGTCATGGGTTGAGGAGGCCAAACAGGAGGTTCACATACAGGAGGCTTCTAGGACTTGTGTGCCCTCCATGGAGGATCCATTTGTTTTAGCAGGTTTTGATACAGTGACAGAGGAAGCAACCATTCAGAAAGACAGAAGAGTAGGATTTTCTTATTTCATAGTAGGAGCAGTTGTTACACATTAGTTATGTCACCCCTATGACTGTTAATGATGTAAACCTATCCTTTGTCAATTGCCTCAATCCCTGAAGAAGAATGAAGATGAATTTTCCCAGAAAGATAAATATGATTTTTTACTTTGTAAAAAACTTATAAAGAGGGATCATCACACCTTGCTTAGTGTTAAGGGTGCGACTATCTAGGATCACCACAAGTTGAACCACAGTGGCCTACGACATTATCATAGTTTTCTCGGTGTTAAGGATGCGACGATTTTCATACGAAGGAAAAAGGGGAATTTCTCGAAAGTTCTAGAATAGAAGCTTCAAGAGTTATGTGACCTCCGATCAGTTTGGATCTGAGTTGTATCCCTAATCTCTTGGGATCATCCTAACCTCCTCACCCTATCCTTTTCATCCTATAAAATGAGATTATTTCTCATGGGGAAAGTGGGATGGAGTTGGCTAGTGCTTGGTTGGAAAGTTCTTGAGTTTTGTAGCTTGGAGTTTTTGGAGCTTGTATGTTGGCTTTGAGCTTTGCTTTGTCAATATAGATTGTTGATCTCAAATTTCGTGAAGCAGAAGTGTGTAGGAAGCAAGGCACTATTGGAAGGAACCTAACAACATCAAGGCATCTGGTTGAATCTTTCTTCCACATTCTTTAATACAATGATATATATTTTTTCCCATAAAATTGGTCTTATTTTATTGTATGACTCCTTGATCACATACATAGGTTTTGTTGAGTATACGTTTTTGCTTTCACTTCGTTGTCTTGTCTCATTTTACAGGTTCAGCATCCCATAAGCCTTGGAATGGAGCGAGGATGAAACTAGAGAGGAAAAATGACATTTAAAAGGCATGTCAGTTATCTCTTGTTAGTTAGTATGCTTGATAATTAAAACTTAGGGAAAGATTTATATTTTGTCTTGTTTTGTTCTAGTTTTGGGGTGAAATTAGGGAGATATGTTTGTGTCCGCACTTACTAATTAGTCCAATAACAAAATTGGCAACCATACTGGGGAATGGATTGTTTTCCTAGTTTGTCTTGATTTCTTGCTTTGATTTCCTGGGTTCTGTTTTATGAGTCACTGGGAGATCCAGATGAACTCTTTGACTATTTAAATTCACTGGAAAGCCTTATTGCTTTTTATTTTTTCCATTTTTCCTTTGATCGTTGCACCCTAATTTGAGGGACAATGTGACGATATAGGATCGACGCACCCTACCTTTAGATCCAGTGTGACATCATCGCACTATACTTTTCTCTAGCTCGCGATGATCTAGGATCATCGCACTGTGTTGGTTGGTAGTCCGCAACGATTTTGTGAAAATTTTTACTTTTTGATGGTTTTCCCTGCCCACATCTATGATAAGTGTTTGGGGTGATTTGATAGGTCTGATTATAGTCTGCTTAACAAGATTTGAATCTGCTTTTAGCCTTCTTTGTTTTGTTTTATCTTGTGTGATTTTGAAAGATTTGATCTCTTTCTTTGAGTGTCTTTTAGTTACCAAGCATTGTTTTTTCTTTAGAATTGTTTGGTGAAAGAACTTATTTTTATTTTATTGAATAGTTCGTGTTAAAAGACAAAATATGTTTGGGTTGCTTTGTTTTATAGATATTTCTTATTGATTTTAGCTATCTTTGAAACAAAATTTTTAATTTCTTTCTTTGCATTAGGTTGGGGGCATATTTTCATTTGAAGTAGCGAAATTGCATGGTTTTTGGAATTTTTTGGTCTTGATTTCTAAAAAAAATTCCCCCTCATGGTTGAGGGGGGCCAAGAATCGTTTATTGGTGTCCAGTCTCTTTGGCTCATTTCTTGAAGATATTAATATTGATGAGTTTAATAACAATTTTGGGACATTGTGCATCTGGGAATGATAAACATTTTCTCCTTCTCGTAATATAGCTTTCATCAAAGTGAAATATTTTCATTATCATTTCTTTGCATTGTTTATAGTCGGTCAAAACATCATTTAGTCCACACCATTTTTCTCTTGAGTAAACAGCAGCCTTAAAATAAAGCGCTTATAAAAATTGATTAAACATTTTTATATTTTCTGGTAGCAAACCTACATTAGCTTAGGTTGTAGGGATTTGGAATAGGTTTGAAAGATAACTTTCCAAAGCTACAAACAAACATAGTATCTTGTGATAGGGAGACTTAAATCCACTTATTACATTTTTTCCTGGGAATCCCTTCTAACACAAGGGTTAATCACGAGGTTGCATTAGGGACGACATAGTTACTCACCCTGCTTTATTGGTCATAGTGTAGAGAGTGTGCATATTATTGGGGGTCACTTGAGAAGAAAATCATGTGGGGACCTTCTCGAGTTGATTTCAGGCATAGATACCCTTCCCTTGCATGTGGATCGGATTGTTGATTTCTCCTTCGGGAATCACTGTCGTAATTGGTAACCTTAGTAGCCTATCTCTTTAGGGTCTTTACACAAGGCGACTGTGGAGGGGAAAGTCTTCATGGTACCTGGAATCGGCGTTGGCCAAACTCAATCGGGCTCCTTGGAAGGTATACCCATGTTTATGTATGGGAACTTGCACCAGGGTGTAAGTTCGTTAAGCAGATATTCAATGTAACTTTTCCACCCACTCTATCTCAGTCCCTTCTTATGTTGTTCCTGCTCATCACCAACTAGTGTGTTCATTGTAAGAAGGTTTTGTTCATTTGCTTCCTTCCTGAATTTTCGGTGCGTGTTGTTTATTTTTCCTAGCACACTCTAGGTTGGATCTGTGTTTAATGGAGTCAATTCCTGAAACAACCAATGAAGAAACCCCTACTCCAGGGGAAGCTTTTGTTTTTCCTTCTTACCGAAATGTCGTTCCTCCTTACATCGCTACTTTGAGCCTTCTAGGTCTCACAATTGGATTGTCGATATGGTTTTTTTCCACTCCGGTAATCCCGAATGTAGCAAGTGCTTCATTTGTAAGAACTTCCCCCCAAGAACATCAACCTCATTGCTATCCACAATTTTGGTCATCGTGATGATGTTATGATGATGGAAAATCAAGCTCTTCATTAAGAACACTTTCCTAAGAAAAGTTACCTTTGTCTGCTTCCAAAAAACATGCTTTTAAAGGAGGTTCGCAGGCTACCTATATATTTTCCTGCGAGAATGCCTGATTCTCACAAGCTGCATTAAGCTGGAGTGTGAGGGGTTCGCACTGTACCTAACTCTCAGGGTGCGAACATCTTCTAAAGGAAGACAAAGATGAAGTTCTCGAGCCTTCTAGAAGGGAATCTTCCAGAAGGATGAGTTGGCATTCGAATGGTTATCTAAGTATTGGCTTTCCTGATATCTTGGGATCATTTCCTATCCAAGTAACTAATCCATTCTCTCTTATAAATTGAGAGGAATGCTCACGGAAAGGGTTAAGCAGCAAGCTAGTAAGAGATTTATTGGAGAATTAGTGAAAGATTGTATGAAGGACTGATGCTACAGCAGCTAGAGGCACCAGCATGGTCATCAAGAGTGGTTGATTTTCTTCATGCAGGAGCAAGTGTGTGTGTCAGAGCTAGGATCCATCGAAAGGAGATCTACAACATCAAGGATCAGGTTGTAAGTTTCACTTTCTATCAATTTAATACAGTAATATGTCCCTTTCCCATAAAGATGATGTCACTTTATTACATAACTCCTTGATCATATGTATAGATTAGCTATTGAATATATTGATCTGCCTTCACTTCAATTGGTTTGTACTGTTGTGATCTGAATGGCATAAGAGCATTGGAGTGAAGCTTGGAACAACAGAGACCCAAGGAAAGCGTTCATAAGGTGTGTACATGATCCTAGTTTCTTAGTTCATTCAATAGTCTAGATCTAGGGAAAGAGTATTATTCTGTCCTGCTTTGTTCTAGATCCAAGTGGATCTAGGGAGATCGGTTTGTGTCCGCACTTACGGATTAATCCTGAAACAAAATTGGCGACTCCACTGGGGACCTATCCCATTTTTTGGTGTTTTTTTGTATTTTTCTGTGGCCATTTTCTCCGGTTCCTTTTTTCTCTTGTTTTATCAGTCTCTGAGTCCTCAGGATATCCTAAGAGACCTTCTGGGTCTATAAGCCTCTGTCATTTTTTCTTTGATTTTCAAATTTTTTATCATCTCCAGGAGTACTCGCACTGTGTCTAACTACAGCCTGTGAGAACCAGTCAGGTTCGCACCCTACATATAGGGTCCAATGTGAACACCTTGCACCTTGCTTCAAGGTGGCCTGTGAGAATCCTATCTTCTCGCACTGTGTTACACTGCATGCCTGCGAGCAAGATTTTTGAAAATTTTGAATATAAGTTTTGACTGCTTAGATCAGTTGGTTCACCTCTGATTGGCTTATTGGATCATTGATTGATATGTCTCTTGCTTTAGTTTGCATGCTTGAATTGTTTTAGGGTTTCAAGGTGTTTCTTGCCCTTTGTAGCTTGACTTTCATTTCTTGGCTCTTATTGGAAATTCATTCTCTCTGACTCCTGGAGTTGAGTGTATCTAGTTGGTTGAGGACCAGTGATTGGTTGAGAGTTAAGTGCTTGGTATTTCTCATTTTCTTGTTGGTTCGAAAGAACATTTGTGTTTGCATTGAGAAGCCTCATTGGTTTGCTTTTGTTTTGTTTTTTCTTTCATTGAAAGTATTGGTTGGGTTGTTATTGTTGTATTATTTATGGTTTGATTTTCTTTTCTCGTTTATCAGAGTTCTTCTTGGAAAGTGAACGACAAGTTTTCTTTCAAGATTTTGTTTTTGTCTTTTCGAAAACATTGAAAATCAAATTTTTGAGTTTGTTGAAGTATTTGGAAAAGACACATAGAAATTGCTCATTGATAAATGGTTGTTTTCATTGACATCTGACAGGAAATTGTGCATTGCATGATAGTATTGAGTTGATTTGGAAAATTTCCTCTCTCTCCCATAGCTAGGATTCATGGAATGAAAAGAGTCATATTTCATTATTATCCTTACATTACTTGGGTCAGAGTCATACAACATGAGTTTCACTTCCGTTACCTTTGAGTAAACAACAGCTTTTAAAAACATTGTGTAATCTTAAAATCTATCTAGTAAACTCTTTTCTAGGGCTCTTTTACACCAATATTTAGCTAGGCTAGTGCTTCGGAGTAGGAAGAGAGATACACTCTCCAAAATCTCATAAACACACAATAGCATCTTGAGTTAGGGAGTGTTAAATTCCATTTGCAACATACTATCCTGGAACGCCCTTCTAACACAAGGGTCAAGCACTAGGTCGCATTGGTGTTGGTAGAGTTACTAACCCTGCTTTGTTGACATCGGTGTAGAGATTGCACGTATTACGGAGATCACTCCGAAGTATACCCACAATGATGAGTGGAAGCCTTTGAGTTGATTTCGGGCTAGATACCCTGCCCTTGCATGTAGATCAGACTAACGACTGTTCCCCCAGGTTTTACTATTGTTTGTGGTGACCTTAGTGGCCTATCTCTCTAGGTTCTTACCCAAGGTGACTGTGAAGGGGAAAGTCTTTATGGTACCTGGAATTGATGTTGGTCAGACTCACTCGAGCTCCTTGGAGGGTATACCCACGATTATGTGTGGGAGCTTGCACCAGGGTGTAAGTCCATTAAGCAGGTCGTCAGCGTAACCTTTCCACCCTAGCCCCGCTCCTTCTCGTCTCGTTGTTGCAACGTTGGATTTCATCACCAACTAGTGGCTTCGAAATTAGAAGGTATTGTTTGCTTGATTATTGTTTCCTAGATTTTCTTTACTAGTGTGTGTTGTTTCTCGAAGTTGACCATAGGATTTTCTTAGCGAAGCTTGTTACTTGTTTACAATTGCTCCCCCATGACGTTCACGTAGGATGCAAGGCTTATCTCCGGAACATCCGGACGTTTCACAACCCCTACCTATGATGACACCTGAGGGTACCCCTGAAGGTTCCCCTCATCAAAGTGAAGTCCAAGACGTTTCTACACCGCCTCCACGGGTAGAACACATTGATTCTCTAGAAGATTTTTGAATTACCAATACTAGAGAGGACTATCGCATTCGTCGCGGTGAATGACCTTTTGTGCAATTAAATCCTTCCGAAGAAGTTGTTGTTACATCTTCTAAATCAACTGTTGGGCCTTCTTCTGGTGTAGTAGGCCAAGATCCTTTGTGGTTGGGTGATTTTTGACGAGTCCTTTTCGGTACTGAGTCACCTCCGGTTTACGAAATCAACCCTCCAGTATCTCCTGAGACTGAAACTACACTTGTAGCGACCACTTACCATTTTTTTTCTTCCTCCTAAGATGGCTCATCTCGCAAATACTACGAGTGTCCAAACCGGAATTACTGCAGCTACTCTTGCTCCTATCAATACCCAGCGAATTCCTGATGTCATTCCGACATTACCTCATGGTTACCATGCGTTGAATGCTTTGTTGAATGATTCCAATCCAACACCTCCGCAAACCCCAGCCGGTTCTCCAGGTGGTCCTCCTTTGCCTGGGCATCTTATTCCCAGTCTTATTCCGACACTCCCTCAATTTCCTTCTAGTAATCCTAATCCTAGTGGCACCATTCCAACTGTTGCACCCAACTTGCAGGTTCCTGTTGGTGGACAGGGTGGTATAGTTCCTTTTCCTTTTCCTTTTCCCGGACACAACACAGTTACTACACAACCTACGGTTGGTACACAAATTTCGGGTGGAACTATACCTACTGTAGGGGGACCAACTTCACCTTTTGGACAAAACATACCTCCTGACTTGGCCCAGTATTGGAATCAACTTCTGCGAAACTTTCCTCAAACTGCTGGGGGGAAGCAAACTGTCCCTACTGTAGGCCAACCTTATCCAGGTATAACTAATCCTATTTGGGGTTCGGGTCAGACTACTCAACCTCAGGTCCCTACTCAAACTCAAGGTCATAATCCTTGGGGTTACTATCCTATCCAGCCACCACCAAATCAGTCAGGGTCTTCCCTCTATGGGAAGACTGCATACGGTCCTATTGGTTTGTCGATATGGCTTCCACTCCAAAGTCACCAATACCCACAAGTGAATCGGCAGTTGCCTTTTCTTGCTACCTTGGATTTTCCAAATTTGTCTAGGATTCTCAATGATCCTATTCGTCACTCTCCCCAATGGCATGCTATTCCTGCTAAGCTTCCATCGGATATTCTGAAATTCGATGGCAAAGCAGGAGAGGACCCAAATAATCATGTCATGACTTTTCATTTATGGTGTTCGTCCAACTCACTGATGGATGACTCCATTCATCTACGTCTTTTTCAAAGAACCCTTATTGGTGGTGCTGCGAAGTGGTATATTGAATTGCCACGAGGTTTCTTTTCCGATTTCAACACCCTAGCTATGGATTTTCTCACACACTACCAGTTACCGATCCATTATGATATTGGCACTGAGATCTTGACTTCTTTCAAGCAAACTAAAGGCACTCATATTTCAGATCATATCCATGAGTGGCGAAGGAGACGACGTCTCATTAAACTTGAACTCCCTGATCAGTTACTAGCAGAATGGTTTACGAAATCTTTCATGAACGAAATTGGTAAATACATTGCTATGGGTGGTGTTTTCATAGGGGAGCAGGCTATTAATCGTGCTCAGTATCTTGATCTCGTTTATTCGCAAACGGGAACACTTTACAACTTGCTACATGAGCTACCTCGTCCTGGTACTTCCAGCACTTCAACTACTCCAGCTGCCTCGCATGCAGCTGATGGTGTGATTGGTACTAATCATACCCACTCACACTCAGTTTCAAGTACAACCCCTAAATCCACATCTTCTAATGTTAAAAATGCTCTGTCTCCTGCTCCTCCCGCCGGTAAAACTTCTGAAGTGAACCTTGTTCAATCTACATCAACCGGTAAAAATAAATCCAAGAAAGGGAGAGGCAAGAATAAGGAGAGTAAAAATAATAATCAAAACGAGCAAACTAAAACCCCTCCTGTTGACGATCAGGATAAGTACAAACCACGTTACCCTTGCCTTATCTATGGTGACGATCACTACACGAAGGATTGTCCTAGACGTGTCAAAGTTAATAAGTTCCTTCAAGGAACGCAGAAACCCTCTACGCCGGCAGTCTTGTCCCAGCCCTTCCCCTCTCAGCAACAGGCCTCCTTGGTCATCCATGACCAACTTTCTACTTCTACGACATCATACGTTTTGATGTGTACCGGTGATTCTATGAAAGACAACGTTGCACTTACAACTAGAGCTAAAGACTATACTTCATCTAAAGAGAAGGTTGACGATTTACCTCCTGCTTTGGTACAACCCTCTCCACCAACTCCACCCACCAATGGTCCTCTTAATATCGAATGACTGAACCTTGATATAGTTATACGACCACCCCCGAAAGATGTCGTTAAGAAATCGGCATTCAATCCTCACACTCATGTTGCCTAAAACTACAGCATTGTCAAAGATCTGGCCCAAGCACCTCCAGCGATGTCTGCCCTTGAAGTCCTTCAGTCTTGTCCCGCACAACGAAGGGCTCTGTTGAAAGCCATAGGTGGAATTTATCCTACATATACGAATCTCATAGTCTTTGACTTGGAAGATCATATTCCGAGGTTACCCCCACAGCTTGCGTTTCAAATACAAGTTGTTGTCGCCGACAAGAGCATTTGTCAAACTGTTATTGATGAGGGTGCCTCTATGTGTGTAATGTCTTTTACTTGTTGGAAAGCCATTGGCTCTCCTCCTTTAAATGAATCAAAAAATACTTTGAGAGCCTTCAAAGGCTCTGGTTTTAAGCCTTACGGTGTTCTTCCATCATTGCCAGTTACTCTTGAAGGTAAGACAGTCCTAGTGGAAGAGGAAGTTTTCGATGCTCCCCTGGATTATAATCTTCTACTTGGTCGTAGCTGGGTAGACTCTATGCATGTTGTTGTGTCAACACTTTTCTGTGTGGTCCATTTTCCTCATCAAGGAAAGGTCGTCACGGTTGATCAACTTTCCTTCTTTAATTCCGATACTCGCACTAGCAACATGTCGTTTATAGCTAAAACCCCATCGGGCTATGAGAATGTTGGAGTCGGTCTTTTAAAGGACTCTTCGTTAATGGGTACTTTCCCCATACCACCACCACTCGATATTCCATGCCCGTCAATCACTTCTGTTAATATGATCTTTACTGTACCTCATGAACTTCCTATGTCTATTGACCCTTGGATAGTCCCTGATTCTGGAGATCATACTCATTTCGGCGACGTCATGTCGTTAAGTCCGGTCGAGTCTGCTTATCATGCGATTCAATCGGCAATACCTTCTACACCCTCTATTGATGAGTTGTCTCCTGATCCTTTCCGTGTCATCTTTCCCACTGACGAGATGATCATGTCCATCATGGCTGACACACCTTGGGACGATGGGCATCATCATTCTATATTGTTTCTGGAACAACACACTCTCAAGAATTACCAGCGGATTTCGACTCCATCGACCATTGTTGTTATATCGACCGTTCCCGGATCTACACATGATGTGTTTGCGGAAGGGAACCTCAGTAATATTTCTCCCACGATACCCATTGATATTTCAGTTAAACCTGGGATAGTTGAAAATGTTCACATTGGAGCTTCGTGTTCTCCCGAAGAAATTGTCACCTATACTTCCTTGTTTAAAGAATTTTACGATATCTTTGCCTGGAGTTACGAAGAGACGCCAGGTATTGACCCTGCTATTGTTGTCCATGAAATTAAGACATAGTCCAGAGCTAAACCAGTCTGGTATCGCCTCTGTCTTGTCCATCCACGCAAAGTGGCATCTATCAAGCTTGAGGTTGAAAAACTTCTCAAAGCCGGTTTTATTTATCCCGTGGCTCTAACAGAATGGGTTTCCAACCCTGTACCGATTGACAAGAAAGGTGGTAGTATTTGTTTTTGTGTTGATTATCGGGATATTAACAAATCATGTCCCAAGGACAACTTTCCAACCCCTTTCGTTGACCAGATCGTTGATGACTGTGCCGGTAGTGAAATCTTTTCTCTCATGGATGGATTTTTCGGCTATAATCAAATTAACATCGCTCCTGAGGACCAACATAAAACTACTTTTATTTGTCCTTGGGGTACTTTCACCTATATAAAACTTCCCTTCGGCCTTAATAACGCAGGTGCAACGTTTCAATGTGCTATGTCTTATGCGTTTCACGATATAAAGCATATCTTTCAACCTTATTTGGACGACTTTCCAGCTCATTCTTTACGTTGAGTCGATCACCCTAATCATCTTCGAGCAATTTTCGTTCGTTTTCGGTTCTATCGCATTCGCTTGAATCCTCATAAATGTGTCTTTTGCATAGAGTTTGACCATCTCCTTAGTTTCATTGTCTCAGATCAAGGGATCTGGGTAGATCCTATAAAGGTTGAGGCGATTCTTAATCTCCCTCCTCCTTCTTCATTATGCTAGTTACAAAGTTTGCAGGGGAAAGAAAACTTTCTTCGTCGTTTCATCCCTAATTACACCGAGATTACTCGTGGTTTTACACATATTCTAAAGAAAGGTTCAGATTTTGTTTGGGATAAGGTTGCCAACAACGTTTTTGAAGCTTTGAATCTATCCCTCACAAAATCTCCACTTCTTTTCCCCCCTGATTATAGTCGGGATTACTTTCTTTATCTAGTTGCTTCTGAGTATACTATCAGCATGGTTCTCGTTCAGGAGGATGATGCACATGATGAACATGTTATATATTACTTGAGTCGAAGTCACTGAAATCAAGTACCAACATGTTGAAAAGCTGGCTCTAGCTGTTGTTCAAGCGGTTCAACGTTTTCGTCATTATATTCTCTCCAGGAAAACTACAGTGATTTCGCATTGTAACCCCATGCAACATATTTTGACATGTCAATTGCTAGGGGGCAAGTACTCCAAGTGGATTGTCATTCTCCAGGAGTTCGACTTGGAATTCAATCGTGCCACGTCGAAGAAATCTATAGTTTTTGCTGAGTTAATTTGTGATTTTCCCCACTCTGCCACGGAAAGTGTAGCAGTCGATTCGTTACCTGATGAATCACTTTTCCTTATTAGTACTGACGATATTTGGTACAATGATATCATTATAAATCTCCAAACTCAAACTTTCTAGCCTGCTATGTCTAGCGCCGAATGTCGTCATATCCGTTATCAAGCATGTCAATATATTATCTTCGGGGATACTCTTTATCGTTGAGGCATTGACTCTGTCTTTCGACGTTGTTTGAATTTTGATGAAGCTAAGAAAGCTTTGAATGACTTCCATTCGGGAGCATGTGGTGGTCATATGTCTGGGTATGCTACTGCCCAGAAAATCTTGTGTGCAGGATATTTTTGGCCTTCCTTGTTCAATGACTACATTACTGCTGTTCAGAAGTGTCATGCCTGCCAGACCTACAATCAAAAGATTCGGTCGCATCCTGCTCCCCTTCATCCTGTGGTCTCAGTTGGTCCTTTTGCAAAATGGGGCATTGATTTCATGACATGTCACCCTCACTCGATCGGGGGGCATGGTTATATTATTGTAGCTGTTGATTATTTTACAAAGTGGGCCGAGGCAATGCCAACATTCGATAACACTGGAAAGACTGCAGCGTTATTTATTTTCAACCATGTCATAGCACGTTTTGGTGTTCCTCAGGCTATCGTCACCGATCACAGTAGTCATTTTAGGAATTATATGATGTTTGAACTTACGGAAAAGTTGGGCCTTCGTCATGATAGCTCGACACCCTATTATCCGCAGGCTAATGTCCAGGTCGAAGCAATCAATAAGGTGCTCATAACTATGATTCGACGGATGATAGGAATTCATAAAACCAGCTGGCACACGATGTTATTTTCGACATTGTGGGCATATCAGACATCTATTAAATCTGCTACGGGATTTACACCCTTTCGTTTAGTTTATGGCATGGAAGCCATTCTACCAATAGAATGTGAAATACCTTCTTTGAAACTAGCGGTAGAACTCTTACCCAATACTTCTGCTGAAGAGGAACATTTGTTGTATTTGATGCAATTAGACGAGACTCGTCATGATGCTACGCTTGTAATAGAAGCCCAGAAGAAACGTGTTAAGGCACAATATGACAAGCATGTCAAACCTCGTGTCTTCTCTGAAGGAGATCTTGTTCTTCTATATGAACAAGATAAAGATGTCCTTGGAGCTGGGAAATTCGAACCAATGTGGCGTGGCCCTTACATTGTTGGTAGAGTGTTGGAAAAAGGAGCGTATGAGCTGGTTGATTATGATGGTATACCTTTGAGTGAACCCAGAAATGGGTTATACTTGAAGAAGTACTATGCATGAGTTATTTGTGCAAGAGTACTTGTATTTTTATGTATCATACTGTATGTGTGTTACTTTGGTTTTCTTTTGACGTTATCTGGTCTCTACCCTTACGTGAGATTGTGTTTGATTTCCATATGTCGAAGTATTCGCTACCTTATATTGGCTTCGCTGATGGTGTTATCCATAGTACTCGGAACCTAGCTTCCGCTGCATGGGAAATCTATGCCCCAACAAACGAGCTCATATCTTTACGAGGTGTATGCCTTGGCCAAGCAACCAACAACATCGCAGAGTATAGCGTCATTATTGAATTATTGGTTGATGCTATCTCTCTCGGAATTCATCACTTGGTTATGCGACTTGACTCATAGCTTGTAGTACTACAGCTAAATAATGTCTACTCTATTCGAATTCCTACTTTATTAAGGGTATATTTGCGGATTCGCCTCTTGGAACGACATTTTGATCACATTGAATATCAACATATTCCTAGATTTCTTAATACATTAACAGATGCTTTAGCTAATTATGTATTGGACAGGCATTTAAATCATTTATAAATCAAACACATTAAAATGTACACAATGTAAAGTAAACCGGTAGAAGTCGTGTATATATATAACGATCAAAAGAGTTTGTTTTTACAAAATGTTTGTCCGAAGACCAAAATATCAAAACTTTAATCTCATGGATTCTACATAGTGACGTCACGGATGACATTCACGGTAACACACTAAGGTCCTAACAACTCTGCGGAGCAGTCGACCCATAGATGCGGAAACCCCCACAGTGTGATGTTGATCGCGTCGTGGAACCTCTTCCAGAGTCATATCTGGAACGTCTGCCATCAGACCCTCTAAGTTTTTCTCCACCATTAGATAATCCTTGGCATACTGTGGTACTGCTACTGCCGCCTCTCCTTGTCGCTGGATAGGAGAACTGCCAGCAGGTCGATATGGTCCAACGTCTGTATTATCAACAAGTATTTGGTGTTAGTCTTCGGGTGAATCTATAAAAACAAAAACATTTAAATATAATATGAAAAATTCAAAAAAATCTAAAAACAAAAATTTATGTACTTCTTACCGAGGTCTCCCCACTGAGTGTCTTCAGGAAGTGCTAGATCCAGATCTCCTCGAAAATCCAACCTGGCATATGCGTAGTCGTCCACCATCAACATCTAGTTCTGCAACCAGTCAAACAAAATATCGTCGTATTTGACGATAGGTCCTGCCACATGTCGGGCCATGAGCCGACACCACCGCAACATCCTCGGATCTCTGGGACCAGAAATATCCCACTCAGCCTATAGACTAAATACAGGTACTCTCTCCAAGAAGAAAGACACTAACAATGATCCATAACCAAACTATTTCAGATTTCCACACCTGCACTTAGTCAACTGTTTTTTGATATTGTGTAGTACTGCATCAGCCCAGTTAAAAACCTGGGGCTCAGTACACTCGATGGAATACTGGAAATAGATTTGCAAATCCATATGAGGAGTGGCACTTCCTGCCATCCAAGTAATGGTGAAGAGAATAGTGTGGAGATTCAAATCAGTTACTCCCCAAATTGCCACTTTCCCTTTCTTTCTTTCGGCCTCAGGTACGCAGTACTAGTTGCAATATTCACTCATTGTTAAACCCCCTGCTCTGCTGCCGGTCAAACTGACATGGGACCCGCGCCTGGATAATCCGGTCAAGAAATAGATGTCCTCAATGTCAATAGTCAGTGTATGAGCTCCCACGATGAAAACTTGTTGGTTTGGGTCCCACATTCGGACTAATTATTTCAGTAATCGAACTTGGGCTCTCATGCCCGGGATACGGAAATATTTTAAGAGACCACAGTCTCTTAGTGCAGCTATGGTGGGAGGATGGTTTTCAACATTGGCATTATCCTCCTCGTGCACTCGTTCCCGCCACTCTACCACCATGATTGTGGCTAGTAACCTGCATAAGAAACATACAAACATGGTTAATGATCTTACTCATGCAATAAATTTTGTTTATCGGCTAAACGTTGCACAATTTTTTGAGTTCTGCGTTGTTCGCAGGTGGCCTATTATATACAGTGCAAACTTCTTGCAGATGGCTTAAGGCCCACCTACGAGAATGAGTCATTCTCACAGGTCCCGTATGGGCCACCTACGAGAATGTCTCCAAGCGCATAGGGTTCAAAAAAATAAGTTAAAACTGAACTTTTAACCAATGAAATCATAATTTTGAACCATGAAAAGATCAGGAATGGAGAACTTACCAAAATGTTGATGATGGCTCGTCAAATGGTCACCCGTAGCTCCTGAAAATTGGCGCCGAATGTAGAGGGTAAAATGAGGGTTTTTGAACTCAATGGTAAAAGTGTGAAAATGATATGGTAAATTTTGTTATTGACTCATTTTAATTACTTTTTACTATATCAAATGTGGGTTTTTTATGTTTATTTATTATTTAACCCTAATCACTAATGTGGAAATGAGTAAAATGACTTGCAGGCAACATGGATGATTATGGACAGAATTTTTCTACGGTGTGGTGTGATTTTGATTGTTTTCTATGGTTTTGACATAAAACCTCGAGCGCCTTTTGTCCGTTCTTTTGCTTGTGAAAAACATAAGAACATGACCGAGCGTTGTTTTATCACTTTTTCGGGCTCGTTGTGGTTATACGAAAAAGGAACCCCCCTGGATTTCTCTTTAAGCTCTTTTCAGACTCTCCAAATATGAAAATATTGTCGAGCAATATGCTATTTTCACGCTCACTAAAATATTTGAAGTACGCGTCTTTCGAGCGATAGTTTAACCCTTTTTCGGTCTCGTTGGACTATTGTACGAAAAAGGAACTGAGAGAGTTCTCTTTTAAGTGTTTTTCCAAACTCTATAATCTTGAAAAACCTTCGAGTTTACTATCTCTGGACTTGTTAAACAAACATTGACAGGCCCGTGATGGGACCGAACCACTCCTTCTTAGGGTTCGTTAAAAATACTCCGAGGGACTCATCCGAAGGATGAGCTTATAT
>CBVK0101272115.1:0-10182 GCA_900067695.1 Picea abies | reverse complement strand
AGCTTCTCGATCTCCTCTTCTTTCTCTTCTAACTGATTGTCCTGCTCATATATTATCTTTTCATTGTCGTTGAGCATTTCCTTTATTTCCAAGACATGGTTTTCACTCTTTTCAAGAAATTCTTTAGTGTAGTCATGAAGATAGCTATAGTCTGATTCATTATGTCATAGTAGTATTCAAAGAGACTCCAATAAACATTTTGTTTTGCCTTTGATAGTTCTTCTTCTACTTCTTCCACGAGATAAATGATAACAAAACATTCTTTTATTATATCTGATTCTTCTTCTTCACTTGCAGGGGAGGATTCAGTATCGACATTATTGCAATCAAAATATTGTCGAGAGTCTTTACCTTTATTGATGGATGAGTCTTCATCTTCATCCTTGATAGGAATGTCTTCTGTGTCTTTAATTTTGATTTGATACATCTTTTCTAACTTTAGCCATAAGTCTTTGGTGGATGTGCATAGTCCTAAGCTTGCCTTGATTGTATCTGATAATCCATTGAGAAGAATATTCAATGCCACTTCATTCTTCTTCCTTGCTCTTATTTGGACTGTAATCTTTGATATATTCTTTGATGTAGTTAAATCCCAGGGCTTGCTTACTACTGAATTCCAAACTTCAGATCCTCTTGACTTCAAAGACTGTTTCATATTTTCTTTCCATGAAGAATAATTTGTTCCATCAAATAAGGGAGCTTCAATTGCGGAGAGAACCATCTATGCACCCATTTCTTCAGGATCTACCTTCCAGTGATTAAACTATGTTTTGAAGGAACCCTCTCTGATAACAATTGTTGAACACATCGCCCACACTAAGAGGGGGGCTGAATTAGTGTGTGGACCTTTCTAACTTTTGTTATTCTTAAAAATTAGCAGTTAAAACATATTTGAATAGATTAAGAGCAATCAAATCATAATCACAATGGACACAGAAGATACCATATGTTTGTATATAATTTATATGAACATATGTGAATATAATAATATGGATTTTCCGAGCACCAACTATTTTTTTTCAGCACCAACTCCTCGGAGAGCACCAACTCTCAGGCAAGACCCATCTTGTTGATAGAACACAGTCTATCCAACTAGATTTCAACCAACTCTAGTAGAAATGATTCATTAATGAATCAATTCTGCTTCATGATCAGAGGTATACAATCAATTCTCATCACGACACTTCATCCTCTGTCTGAAATTTGCATCTTCTTCGCTTTATCTTTCCTCTAATATCCGTGCCTTCTTCACTTCATCTTTCCTCTGATATTTGTGCCTTCTTTCACTTCTTCTTCTCTTTGATATTCGCACAGACCTCAGGTCTGTATCCCATTCATTTTTCCCACAGGCCGTTCTTTCTCGGCGAGCCTATCTTTTCACAAGTCTGTATCACCTCCATAAGTACACCCCATTAGTGAACCAAATATGGTTGTATTTATATTTTCTTATGCTCAAAACTTGTCTCAGTTATTGAGCTAACTTGTGAAACAAGTTATAACTAACTTGTTTATTTACAACAAATTTTGGGACCACCAGAGATCATCGTTCCGGGTCTTCCACTTTACACCCGATATCCCCTTTACTTTCATAAATCGATCATAGACATGGATCGATTTCCTTCATCTCTGTGTTTATAGAAATCGACGCTTCTTTAAAACCATGTTCATATGATCAATGGCGTCGAACCACATGCTTAACAATTTAAGTGACGCACTACATTCCACCCTTTAAATATCTTTACCATATGACCAATGGTGTTGACCAAACTCTAGGCGAGACGAGCTCTTGAGAATTTATCGATTCAACGGTTATGATTCAATGTTCTGACGAGATGGACGACTATCGTAACTTCGACACTTTTCCCTTCAGAACTTCGTGACTTCCAACCTTTCAAATCTCCCTAATACGATATCGCCGAACATATCAAACGGTTCACATTTATATCACAGAACCATATCAATGGTCATGTATGATCCTTAGACCTATACTTCATTTCTTAATCCAACAACCAAGACTTAATCAAGCATTGAGATGGATGACCCCCTTTTACTCTGGGACTTTGGCTATTATTCTTACGCTATACTTCCACTGTATTTATCAATGGTTGAGAATACACTCGACATCAGATCGACGGTTGAGATCTCCTTCGGGTCTCCAGACTTCAGGTATTTCAAATATCAACCCCTTCTTTCCTCCGTATGTCAATATTTCAGAGCTGACAATCCGCTAATGCGTGCCCCTTTATCAATCAATGGTCGAGGTATCCTTTCGCATCTCCAGGCTTTGGAATTCTCAAGCCTCAACTTTCACCGTAGTATGATCAATGGTTGGGAATACTCCCGAGGTGATCTTTCAGATTAGATGACTTATGTCTGCTTTAGGACTTCGACGGTTTTGAATAGACGCAGCTCCATTTTCCTCCAGAGTGATCACCTACTATGGTAAGTCATAATATGGTGGAGGTTGTTTGCTGTCGGTTAACATTTCGGCTTACTCTATCCTTCCACTGAAGTAGATTAACGGTCAAGAACGATCCCGAAGTGATCTTAAGATCAGACGTCTCATGTCCACTTCATGTCTTCAGTATTCAGGACTTCGGGACTTTGGGCGAGTGCTGGTGGTAAAAATCACGAAGCAAAACTCCCATAGTGACGTAATTTTCTTACGTCACTTGCTAACGTGTCACGAGTAGAGTAGCTGCCACATGTCACTCTGATTCGTGATTTGCACGTACCTGAAATGTTGATTCAACTTGACACTTTTCATTCTTTGACTGTACCATCTGTCCTTGCTGATGTGGACTGCTGACGTGGTCTGTCAAAGTTTCTTGCTGACATGGTCTATCGTTGTAGACCTCCCGATGTGACACATGTTCTTCTCCTGGATTTAATGCTTGTCCTAACTCCCAAACTGTATCTTAGATTGACAACTGAGAGTGACTTCTGACCTTTGTCCTTCGGGACTTCAAGACTGTTGACATTCGTTCGTGGTAATACTCCTGAAGAAAATCTCCCGGAGTGACGTAACTTGCTTATTTCACTTGTTGACATGGCACGAGAAAATTTCCTCTTTGAAACTTGTCATTATCTAATTATGCCATGTTTATTTATCGACATGGTCTGCTGACATGGTTTGTCACATTTCTTTGCTGACATTGTCTGCTGACGTGGTCTGACACATGTCCTTGTAGACGTGGTCTATTGTGTGTCCTTGCTAACGTGGTTTGTTGACCAACAACCCTGATCCAATGGTCATCGTATGTCCTCCAAATCCGATGGTCCTTATTCATTTTGGATTTCCAAGCTTCGAGTATTTTGAATCTCAAACTGAATTCTTGAGGTGATATTTCTCCAGAGCGTAACCTCCATGCAACTTTACATCCAAAGTGAATGTTGTTTGTTGATCAGGATCTTAGATCGACGACTCGATCTTTTTGCGATGCAACTATTCTAGCTTATCATGTCCTTCCACTTAGAATGATCCAACGACTGATGAAAATTCGCACAAATGAGATCTCATATCTTATCTTGCTTATCCTTCTAGCATTTCATTTCTGTTCTGCATACTTTTTATATCTGGTATATTGCACTATCTTTTCATAAGCCTGTATTCTTCTTCCTCAAGCACACATTCTGGTGAACCAATCATGGTTGTATTTATAGTGGCTTATGCTCAAAACTAATTTAAGTTATTGAGCCGACTTGTGCAACAAGTTATAACTAACTTGTTTATTTACAATGACTTTTGGGACCACTAGAGATCATCGTTTCAGGTCTTCAACCTTAAACCTGGCATCCCCTTCACTTTCGTAAATCGATCACCGGTATGGATCGATTTTCCTTCATCTTTGTGTAAACAAAAATAGGTGCTTCCTTCAAACCATGTTCATATGATCATAGGCGTAGAACCAAGGGCTTATCAATTTAAGCGACGCATTGCATTCTCCCTTTTTAAATCTCTTTATCATATGACCAACAACGGTGACCTCACGAGAGGCGAGACGAGCGCTTGAGCGCTTATCACATCAACGGTCATGATCCAATCTTCTGATGATATGGATGGCTAACGGAACTTCAGGACTTCGCCCTTGGGGTCTTCATGACTTCCAACCTTTCAAATCTATCGAATATTATATCGCCAAAAATATCGGACGGTTCACATTATATCTCGGAACTAGATCAATGGTTATATTTGATCCTTACATCTATCCTTCATTGCTTAATCCAATGGCCAAGACTTAATCAAGCAATGAGATGGATGGCCACCTTTTACTCAGTGATTTCGTATATTATGCTTATGTTATCCTTCCACTGTATTTTGATCAACGGTTGAGAATGCAATCGAACATCAGATCGACGGTCAGGATCTCCTTCGGGTCTCCGAACTTCAGATATTTTGAGTCTCAACCCCTTCTTTCTTCCATACATCAATCTTCTGGAGCTGTCAATCCGCTGACGCGTGTCCCTTTCTCAATCAACGGTCGAGATCCTTTTGCATCTCCCGGATTCAGAATTCTCAAGCCTCAACTTTCACTGTAGTATGATCAACAATTGGGAATACTCCAAAGGTGATCTTTTAGATCAGATGACTTATGTCTGCTTCGGGACTTTGGCGTTCAGGACTTCAGCGGTTTCGAATAGATGCAACTCCATTTTTCTCCGGAGTGATCACCTTCTGTGGTAAGTCATAATACGGAGGAGACCGCTAGCTGTCGGTTAACATTTTGGCTTACTCTATCCTTCCACTGAAGTAGATGGACGGTCGACAACGCTCCTAAAGTGATCTTCAGATTGGATGTCTTGTGTCCACTTCGGCTCTTCGAAATTTGGGACTTTAGGACTTTGGGCGAGTATTGGTGGTAAAACTCCCGAAGCAAAAACTCTCAGAGTGACGTAACTTACTTGCGTCACTTGATGATGTGTCATGAGCCAAGCAGTTGCCAAGTATCACTCAGATTCATGATTTACACGTACCTGAAATGTTGATTTCAACTTGACATTTGTCGTTCTCTGACTATGCCACATGTCCTTGCTAATGTAGACTGTTGACATGGTATGTCACAGTTTCTTGCTAATGTCGATGTAGATATCCCGATGTGACACAAGTTCATCTCCTTGATCTAACGGCCAGGATAGTATCCGAAGGGTATCTCAGATCGACAACTAAGAGTGACTTCATACCTTCGTCCTTCGAGACTTCGGGACTTTTGACATTCATTCGTGATAAAAATCCCAAAGCAATTCTCCTGGAGTGACGTAACTTGCTTATGTCACTTGTTGACATGGCACGAGCCAATTTTCTCTTTGACATTTGTCATCATCTGATTATGCCATGTGTTTTTGTCGACGTGGTCTGCTAACATGGTTTGTGACATGTCTTTGTCGATGTAGTTTGTTGACGTGGTCTACCACATGTCCTTGTAGACGTGGTCTGCTGCGTGTCCTTGCTGACATGGTTTGCTGACCAACAACCCTGATCCAACGGTCACCATATGTCTTCCAAATCTGATGGTCCTTATTCATTTTGGATTTTCATGCTTCGGGTATTTCGAATCTTAAACTGAATTCTTGAGGTGAGATTTCTCCGGAGCGTAACCTCCTTACACCTTTAGATCCAAAGTGAATGATGTTCATTGATCGGGATCTTAGATCGACGACCCGATCTTTCTACGATGCAATAGTGCTATCTTATCATGTCCTTCCACTTAGAATGATCCAACGGCTGACGGAAATTCGCACGAATGAGATCTCAGATCTTATCTCACTTATCCTGTCCTTCCACTCGAAAATGATCTGATGGTTGAAGGGAATTCGGGTTTGATCTGACGGTTGACGGGTATTCGAATAATCAAACTTTCATCCCTTTTAGCTTATTTTGTCCTTCCACTAAAATGTGATCCAACGGTCATGAGGACACTCGAAGTAGATCAACGGTCGACGATGATTGTGGAACCACAACTTGCGAATGATTTAACTCGTCACCCAAACACTGTAATTGGAAGTTGTGAATTGTTGGTGAGCCAACCACAATCGTTGATCTTCGAAGCTATAATATTGGACGGTCCTGACTAATTGTGAGATTGGAACAAGCGTGATATTTAATTATCCTTTCAATCTCTGCAATCTATCATTGTCATAGATTTGGAAATTGCACATCCAACGGTCATGATTTAATATGACTCAAATTGGTCATTAGTTGGATCAACCACAGTCGTAGATCTTTGAAGCTATTTGATCTGACAATCTAGACGGATTGCGGGATTGTAACTAGTGATTAGTTTAATTATGTTTTTGCTCTCCGCAATTTATCCCTGTCGTTGATATGGCTTATTGATCCGACGGTCACAATCCTCCAACGGTCTTCAAGCCCACGATCACTCTTATGACCGATGTCTGTTATATTTAGACGATCAACATGGTCAACCTTGATCGAACGACTGTTGAGGCTTCTTCATTTTGATCAGAAGGTTGTTGAGGCTTCTCGTTATGAGCTTATGCTTTTTCTATGCATTGGTCGACTTCTCAATTTTCCATCGATCCCGACGACACTTCTGCAATGCGCTTTTCCTTTGCTAACTTTCCTAATCTTTAATAACTGTTTATGCATTCTTTTATGCACTGATAGTCAGTCACTGATTCTCCTGAGCTTTGATCATAGGAACATTGTTGATCCTATCGTGATCAACGATAATCATGAATTACTTCATCTTGTTTGCTTCTTCTGCTACCTGATATATTGTGCAATGCGTTCTTCCTTCTGAGCTTTGATATTCATACTGTTCACTCATCCCATTCACTCCTCCTCCTAAGCTTATACTTTTTATCTCTGCATATTGTTTGACATCTTCTGCTAACTGATATATTGTTGACATCAATGACAATCTCATCTGTGGTAATTCATCATTAACAACATATCATCACATCGAATGTTGACATCAATCACAATATGTCCAACAACACCAGTCTTGACACCTGGGCATTGGAAATCAAATAAATGTTTGAAAGGTTGGTCACAACATGAACACTACCATTGAGCTGGATTTCAAGCAAGGCATGTACTAGTTGAGCAAAGGTATGCTACCTCGTGAGCTCCCTCCATGTATCTTGAACTGAGTTTTGATTTGACATATATTGTTATCGATGCTTTGATCATGGGCCCTGGGTGACTTTATGCTTTTGAGATGGAGGGCCCAATAACATGAAATTTTTTATGAGCAAAACAACTGTGCATACAATATGTTTGGAATTTGTAATGTTTATTTATGTCTAGGATTTATCCCACATGCAATAACAAAAGTGACTTTGAAATGCATATATGCATCAACATGAATAGGTGCTATCGACACATAGTGCATGAGACTTGCTCCCCTCCTCCTCGTTGGCTTGGCGCTTAACACTAGGATTTGTGGTGCTGACTAACCCGTGTTGTGTGTTGGTGTAGGTGCTTGGCTCGACAGCTGTGAACTTAGATAATTGGAGATTGGGTGTGTGGGCCCAATATTTTTGGCCTAATTAATAAGCCCGAGAAACCAAATTGGCTAAGAAGCCAAAAATAATGTTTTGTTTCTTCATGTAAAAATGTTTCTCAAATCCTTTTCTTCTTTTCTTTTTTTAGTAATTATAAACATTGATTTCAAAAGGAGATACACAATTATTATGATTTTAAAACATAATAATTGTTATAATTAGGCTTATGGAAATCAAGACAAATGCAAGCCCATTTGAATAGATTGAGGTCTTAGGAGGATAAAATACTTAACGAGTTGTGTTGCTAGGGAATACCATGATAAGAACTCTTACATTTATAATGCAGACCAAGAAAAATATCACAGGATTTTTTGCAAAAGTCGACAGTAAGAGCTTATCAAGAATTGATGAAAGAATATGGAGGATATGGAAATGACAAAAGATCCTAGGATTTTGCAAATCTAGCACAAAATTTGGTGAAGGAATTTAAATTTTAATGGTGCACATTTGAGTGCTAACACTATGGTATCATGATCACCTATATATACGTAATAATTCCCAACTTAAACAAAAGGTCCTTTTGGAATTTCACACTTCTCCTATAGGGGGACATTAAGGATTCTTGAAAACATACCACAGGATCAAGAGAGATTTTTTCTGGGAAGGTCAAAATGATGTTCAAAATTTGGTGTCTGAATGTTTGGTCTGCCAAAAGAATAAGGGAGAGACAATCAATACTCCAGGTCTCTATTGGGCCTTATAATTGATATGTTTTATGATACCATTAGCCATTCTTTCACATATTCTTCCCTTCCATCTCCATTCACTTCACTAACCATATTCCCGTAATTGTTCATTTTCACCCTACATGAGCTTCACATGTCATATGTACACTAAAAGGTTCAATTTCCCATTTTTTTATGATTACTTAGAGTAGATATTGTGGTCTCCTAACTTACTTGTGAAGTTCAACAATTATGTTGGCAATTCTGATAATCAAACTTTCCACGTAATTTCTGAACAAATGAAGACTAATCTTGAAAATAAAATATATGGGTTTTTTTTCATAATAGTGTCATTTAAGTGACATGCGAGGAAAATATGCAAAAAGTGCAAAACAAGGGGTGTATGGCTGAGATTTCTAAAACTAGTCATTCTAATTCACAATTATGTAACTAAGTGGTTTAACCAATTTGTGGCTGATATCCACGAATTTGGCCACATGGATCTCATGAAATATTTTTTATTATCCTATTCAAAGTATCTTAGATCAAATCCAAGATTTGGTGGAGGAGATACACATGTTTATGATCTAGTATTTATTGGTTATGAGATCCACTTGTTTAGGATCTAATCTCATATTGTAACTCCTCTTCCTATATGTATAAATATGAGAGGATATCATTTAGCTGGGGGAGTTCATGAGTGCATAGTTCAGTAATTAAATAATTAGAGAGTTGAAGAAGAGGAAGAGAAGGATCATTGTAATCATTTTTCTGCTGGAATAAAGATCTTGTTGTTGCAGATCAAGAGTTTTCTACTGTAGTCCTTCTTGGCAGTATATGCTGAGGCAGAGCTCCATATCTTTGGGATACATTGCCCAATTATTTTTCCTTCTGTTGTGTGATGTTATTGCAGTAGTTTCTCATTCCATTTCCTATTCATTTCTTTATTCTCTTTCATTTCTACAAGTGTGGGTTTCCCTACAGAGTTAGGAATTGAAGGCTAAGTTTTATAAGTGAACACAAAACCAATTGATGTTCTTGATATCAATCAAAGGAATGTGGTTAATGATTGAAACATAAGTCCATTTCCCCCAGTTGAAATATGTAGAATTTCATTTCTACGATGCTTATTTTCAATTTGATCAAGCTAGAAGAATTAGTCAAGCCATGAAGTAGCTAAATTATCATTGTAACATAGCACATGTATCCTTTACTCTATTTCTTGGAAGTGTCTTTTCAAGAAAAGAATTTTGATTCAACTTTCTTAGTTTAGATTTAGTTGCCTACTCTTGCATATATTTTTCCAACATATCAAAAGTCTATGGACACCAGATTGATGAATTTAATGTAAAAAAATTATGGGAATAGAATTCAATGACAGTCTCCTATAACCATTGGCTATACCAAGCCAACGTTGGGAAGAAGTTTCAATGGATTTTATTACAAGTTTACCCAAATATGAAGGAAAGACTATCATCATGGTAGTAGTGGATCGACTAACAAAGTATGAAGGAAAGACTATCATCATGGTAGTAGTGGATCGACTAACAAAGTATGCCCATTTTTTCTCTCTTTCTCATCCTTTTAAAGAAATTATAGTAGTGGAAGAATTCATGGAAATAGTTCAAAAGATACATCGAGTCCCCAAGATTATTGTAAGTGACAGAGATCCAATTTTCACTTGAAATTTTTGGACTGAATTATTTTCTTGTTTGGCTACTCAATTGGTTCATAGCTCATCTTACCACCCTCAATATGATGTGAAAACTGAGATTGTGAATGAATGTCTAGAAGGATATCTTCATTTATTTGCATCCAATAAACAAGCACAATGGGTCAAGTGGTTTCCCTTGGTGGAATGGTGGTACAACAGATCCTTCCATACTTCATAAAAAATGTCCCCATTTCTAGCACTTTATGGATATTATCATCCACCCATAACATCACCCTTGAAAGGGAATACAAAGGTTCAAGCAGTGGAGGACCACAT
>CBVK0101272109.1:0-21849 GCA_900067695.1 Picea abies | reverse complement strand
GATAAATTTGTACTAGTTTTCATTGATGACATATTAATCTACTCTAAGAATAGAGAAGAACATGAAGAGGATCTTAGACTTGTGTTGCAAGTGCTAAGAGAGCATCAACTCTATGTTAAATTCAGCAAATGTGACTTCTTTCAGAAGCAAATACATTACTTGGGACATGTTTTGTCCGAGGAAGGGGTAGAAGTAGATCCTGACAAGATCAGGTCTATCATGGAATGGTCTGCCCCAAAGGATGTCTCGGACATCAGATCCTTTATGGGATTGGCGGGATACTATAGGAGATTTATAAAAGGATTCTCCAAGATTGGTTGTCCAATCACTGCCCTCCAGAAGAATGGGACAAAATTTCTGTGGACACAGCAATGTGAAGAAAGATTTCAAACTTTGAAACATCTACTAACCCATGCACCTGTGTTGAAAGTCGTTGACCCAAAAGCTGACTTCCTTGTGTGCACAGATGCCTGTAAGGAAGGGCTCGGAGGAGTCCTTATGCAGGAAGGAAAGGTGATCTGCTATGAATCCTGAAAATTGAATGAACATGAGGTCAACTATGTGACTCATGATCTAGAACTAGCTGCCATAGTGCACGCCTTAAAAATGTGGGGGCATTACCTCTTGGGAAGAAAATTTGTGCTTATGACAGATCATTGTGGATTACGGTATTTATTTGATCAACCCAAGCTCAATGCTAGACAATCCAGATGGATGGACCTCCTTAGCGAATTTGATTTTGAAATCAAACACATTAAAGGAAAGGAGAATAGGGTGGTTGATGCCCTTAGCAGAAGCATGAGAACAATTCACCTGGCAGGGGTGAGTACCTGCAAGACAAATGTCAAGAACAAAGTTAGAAAGGCACAAGAAACAGATCCCTTCATTCAAACTGTGACCCTGTACCTACAGCAAGAACCCGCTAGAGTAAAATATAAAGGCTACCAGATGACCGAAGGAGGTCTGCTCACCTACAGAGATAAAATGTACATTCCAAATCATGATGACTTGAAGAGGTTCATCATGGATGAACTACATAAAATACCATACATTGGTCACCCAGGATACCAAAAAATGATCAATGCCACCCGGAAACAATTTTATTGGCCTGGATTGAAGAAAGAAATAGCCAAATATTTGGCCCAATGTATAGAGTGCCAACAAGTTAAAGTAGAACATCGACACCCAGCAGGACTATTACACCCTTTACCCATCCCAGAATGGAAATGGAAAACCATCTCCATGGATTTTGTCACTGGATTACCAACTTCAACCAAACAGAATGATGCCATTATGGTGGTGGTGGATAAACTGAGCAATTTTGCTCATTTCATCCCCGTCAAATCAACCTGCAAGGCGATAGATATCGCCCAAATATTCATGAAAGAGGTGTTCCGACTGCACGGTATGCCGAGAGAGATAATATCTGACAGAGACACAAAATTTACTTCAAATTTTTGGAAATCATTGATGGCGGGTTTAGAGACCAAATTGTTGTTTAGTACCACCTATCACCCTCAAACTGACAGACAGACAAAAATAGTGAATCAAATATTAGAGGATATGTTAAGGATGCATGAAATGCATCAACCTAGGAAATGGGAAGAGTACCTGCCATTGGTAGAATTCACCTACAATAACGGTTACCAAGCATCCTTAAAGATGAGTCCCTTCAAGGTCCTCTATGATAGGCCATGTAATACTCCAATCAGCTGGAGCAATCCTGTAAATAGGATTTCTTTTGGACCTGAATGATGAGAGAAATGGAACAACAAGTGACTCAGATAAAACAAAATCTGAAGGTCGCTCAGAACCGACAGAAAAGTTATGCTGATCAAAAGATAACTCCAAGAGAGTTCAAAATGGGAGACCATGTATATCTCAGAATTAAGCCCAAAAGGAGTTCCCTCAAAATGGGAGCTTGTGCCAAGTTGGAACCCCGGTATTGTGGACCCTTTGAGGTTCTAGATAAAGTGGGATCTGTAGCCTATCGGCTAGCACTTCCTCCCACAGTAAAAGCACATAATGTTTTTCATGTTTCATTACTGAAGAAATATGTACATGATGCTAATCATATAATTGACTAGTCTGTGATCCAGGTGGAACTGGAGGGAGAATTTCTACCAGAACCCCAATGCATATTGGACAGAAAGGAAACCCTGCTCTGAAACCGAACCATTGCACAAGTCAAGGTGCAATGGAAGCATTTTGGCCCAGATGAGGCTATATGGGAAATGGAGGATGCCATGAGACAGGCATATCCGATTTTGTTTACTTCTGTACATGCAATTCATGTTAGTAGATAAGAACATTGAGGATGATGTTCCTCTTAAGGGGGAGGGAATTGTAACACCTTGTTTCCCCCAGTTTGTAAAAATATAACTGGACTGGCCAAGAACTATGGAAAACTCATAAATGTGAATATGTGTTGTAAATGGACCTTGAGGAAAAAGGTCAATGAATGTGAATAACATTATGAATTTTATTGCAGGACTACTGAGAGGGGATGTGAAGAAAAAGAGACCATGATGGTGATGGAAGGCACCTGGAAAGGTGGCATTAACTTCCGCCGAGAATTAATACCGTATTTGGACTCCACTGGCCCGAAGAACCAAAAGCGGCTCTCTGGCCCTGAATTAAATGACTCGCAAGATGGTAGGCAGATGGCTTAATGATGGATGGGGAGGTGAATCGCCTATCCATAGAGCCATCAAGCCTGACCAGCGCGAGGGTAATCGTGCTGCACGCAACCTCGCAAGAGGGTAAGGCATAAGGTAGAAGCGATTAGGGGGGGAAGACGCGAGGGGAGAACTTTGGCATTACGCAGAGTGAGTGATAGCAGAGAGGAAGGATTGTAACCTTCGCTCTTGGTCACTAGAAAACGGAGATGCAGTCTCACAGCATCATGGTCTCATCTCAGGGGTGGCTAGTGGTAAATCCACTAGGAGTTGCTAAGCCTACGGTTGGGTGGAAACGAGCACCCCTCTCAGCAGTTGCACTAATTTCTGGTGTTATTTATGATAAGTGTTTTATGTCTTACACCTTGAAATTCATATGCTGACATATATGCTCATAGTATGTGTAGTTTTATAAATGGTCTGAGTATAAGACTGCCTGTGTAGTGTTTTGATTCTGAAATGGTGGTTGCATGCTTATAATGGAAGGGCCATGTATGGCTCATGTCTATAAATAGATTTATATGTATATGCACAAATTGAATCAATTCAGAATTCAAGATGTTTCTCGGGAAACCTATACTCTTATCCATCTCGGGTGATACCCTGGATAAATCTCCCCATAGAGACACCCTTTTGAGAAGCTTAGAAGAGGTAGCACTTTGTGTGCAAGGACTCTGCAAAGGCGCAGAAGTTGCAGAATCCCTTGAGGATTCGAAGAATAAGTATTGATCAATGGATGAGATCCTGTCGGGAGATCTGTGGTCATTCACGACCGTTAAATTGAAGGAATAAATGAGGGCGTAAAATGCCTTAACCCTTTTTCCTCTATCTTCGCGAGTAGCGAAGAAATCAGGATCGTAGATTCCCCAAGGTCCGTGAAAGAATCTGGACTGTGGATTCATGTCCAGGTAGCTTAGGAACGACGCAATGGAGAGACAATTCTGAGCCGTCAGATCTTGGTCTAAACAACCGACAGTTGTTGGATCTGTCGAGAATTACACGAGGTTTAAACCTCATGGAAGAGTAGCAAAGCGAGAGTACTGAGAAGGAGATTGCATCGGGATATCAATGTTCGGGAGCTCAGGGATCCGAAGGATGAGAGTCAAGGTACTCGACCTCAGAAATCGTGACAAGGTGAAATAGATCTGAGCCGCCTGCCTGCAAGAGGACACGTGTCCTGAGACCCTCCCTATCGGGGATTTGGACATCAGGAGTCAGAAGAGGAAGTCTCTTGACCTCGCGAATGGTGAAGTTACGAGAGGATCCTGGACCATAGATCCCAGGGACCCATCGGAGCCCTATAAGCCATCGATCTAATCCTTTGCTTAGGAAGAAGAGTGAACTCAACTACGTCCCAAAAGTCCCGAAGACATCGGGACTGTCCATGTTGGAGGACAGGTGGTAGAGATCTATCCATTTTGCGTATCAGGGATTCGTAGGTTTAAAGTAGAAGACTTGACTCTCAGAGTCACGAAGTCCCAAGTCACGAGATCGCGATATGATCCGGGCTGTTGATCCAAGAGGAAGGACAGTCGTGGGATCTGGCGTCTCGATACATCGCGTGTCGGGGTTCATGAGTTCGGAGATTGAAAGGAGTCATTTACAACTTCATGAGTAGCGAAGTGTCGAGAGACAAGCACAAGAGAACATATGGCAAAACTTCAAGGCGGGGCCCACGTGATTGATGGGTGGACACGCATCGCCTAGAGGAGGGAGTCAATGCTCCGTTGACTTCTCGCGTCTCAGGGATTCATGGGATAAGGGCATGAGAGCTCAACCCTTGGACTTACAAAGTCGCAAGTAGAGAAAACGCGAGAGGGAAGATTAAATATCTCTTCTCGAGGGTTCGTGAAGGGAAGGTGCCAAGATTCGACGATACAACTCACGAAGGGGCGAGTTGCGAGCAGTGTGAAGGGAAGGTCAACCTTCGCTGACTTTCAAGTCTCGGAGGATCGCATAAGGGAGGAATGAGAGTTCAACCATTGAACTCACGAAGCGGTGAATAGCGAGAGGAGCTAGAGTTTATCCTAGCTGGCAATCATGCGCAGAGGACGCTGGCAGAAGGAAGCTATACCCATTTCGTGATCTCGGGTATCGGTGATTTGTGAAGAAAATTTGAGGGTCTTCGACTCATGACTCACGAGGTCGCGAGCTGTGAAAGGCACCTGCATTTAGGTGCGTATGTGGTCCTATCGAACTAGGGACTACATAAATGGAGCTAGTGCTTTGTCGTTAAGCGGCGGGTAGATCTGGACAGCCAAAATCTGTGTGCCCAGATCTACGACCAGGATTTCATTCCAAAGCCCCCTCGCCTTTCCACCTTCAAGATTGGACTTAATTGTATCGTTGAGTCACGAAACACGAAAAGTCACCTGGTTTGTTTGGCCTGTGATCCTAACCCACGATCACAGGGAGGTGAACAGGGAAGAACTAGCCTGCACTAGACCCTCGTAGGACTTCGGGGATTCTGTCCCTTGAGGAAAAATGAAAATTCTATTATGTTGTAGTGGGTATGTGACAAATTGGTATCTGGGGATGTGACATTTTGTCATTAGCATTCAAAGCGTTACTTCTTCACATTTACGAGAAGCATTGGTAAAATCTGGTGTGGGTTGGCCTCATCAAACAACAAACGTAGACACTATGCACAAGATGAATAGGAGATAATACTTCAGGTCAGTTTACTAGTTTCATTTTATTAGCTTAATTAATATAAGAATTTCTTGTAGTCCAATACATCGTATCTATTGTTATTTTTATTTCTCAACTAGATAGCTGCCATTTCATTTCCTGTTTACAAAAGTTATAAAAAATAAAAAACACTAGCTTCGCTGTCATAAGTTAATTCATATATGATTTTGCAGATTTCGATCAAAATTTGCATTTTGTGAATATTGTACATACAATAGAGATTTAATCATATCAATACACTATATATTAAATAAGCAGAACTACTATTTTATTAGTTAGCAAGCTGTGAATATATTTTAGACTGTATATAGTTTCCAGCAGTTTTCTTTTGTTTGTTTTTTTTTATTTAGTTAGTTTCTTTAGTTTTGTCTTTTCACCTTCATAGGACTTAGATCAGATAACGGAGTCACTAAACCCATCAGAGTGGATTAATCCAAACGGCTTGTGTTATTTAGACAACCCCGGACCGGATTCACTCCTCCAGTTGACGAGCGGTCAATTTCGCCCGTCAACAATACTCGACCAAATATTTTCTTTGTTGTAAATAACTTAAGCCAATTCTAGGTGGAACCCATACATGACCATTGGATAGCTGCAAAACATGTTCTAAGATATATTCATGGGACACTAAAATATTGTTTAAGATACACCTCATCCAATGATATACAACTTCATGGATTCATAGATTCAGATTGGGTAGGGAGTGTAGAATACATAAGGAGTACCTCAAGGATGTGTTTCAGTTTGGGCTCTGCTATGATATCATGGGCCAGTAGGAAAAAAAAGTTTGTTGCACTCAGCACAATAAAATCAAAATATATCACAACATATGAGGCATGTACCGAAGCAGTATGGCTGAGGAAGATGATTTCTGGATTATTTGATCAGGTATCAGATTCGACCATAATATATTATGACAATCAAAGTTTTATAAGGATATCAGAACACCCAGTGTTTCATGATCGATCTAAACACATTGAGATCAAATACTACTTTATTCATGATAAAGTCCAGGAAGGAGAAGTAAAACTCTAGTATATCTCCACAGATGAGCAAGTAGCAGATATTCTGACAAAGCCTTTGTCCAGGATAAAGTTTGCATACTTACGGGACAAGATGGGACTCGTGGATATAATTCCCTTAGCTGGAAGGGAAGAGATGGCTCCTCAGGTTGGGATAGAGAACTGATACATATTATTTATTCATAGGCAATCATTTTCCAGTTTGGAAAATGGTCCAGGTTGGGAAGTTCCTTTCCAGTCTGGAAAGTGGTTCGAGATTTCCGACATACAAGAATTTTCCAATTTGGAAAATGGTCTAGATCATACAATCATTTTCTTAATAAAAATGGTCCGATAGATTGTTGATGTACCATAGAAAATGATTCCCCTTGTGGCCAATGTGGGGGAATGGTCTAGGAAAATCATTCTTCTTGGTAGTCACTATGAGTAGCGGTCAAGTAGAATGGTCTGCATCATCGAGAATTCATTCTTTTGAAGTTCACAGTTGTGAGTAATTTTGAAGAATGGTCCATTTTGGAGGTTGGTGTAGAACAATCATTTCCTTAGGAAATGGTCTGGATAATCATTCCCTAGGACAGAATAGTGCCATGGGAATGTCCTAGTTAGGTGAATGGTATAGGTTAAGAAATAAAGGACATGCATTTCCTAGGGAAGACTCATTATTTCAAGGTTGCACTATGATTAGTTCCAAAGGAATGGCCCACTTAGGTGAATGGTCCAAGCTCAGAAGTCAGGGACAATTATTCTTATATATTTGGAAGAATAGTCCAGATAGACCATGGTTGATGTTTTATTTTATGAGGGAAGATGCTCTTCCATATCTCACAGATGTGAGTGGAAGACTAGCCCAGATGACTCAGTTTGTATCATGATATTGTTTATGCAGATTGATATCAGATGATATGATTGTTGTAGAGACTGTATGTCTCTGGATAGTAGTTGTATGCTACTATGGTGGATGTGATCCACTTATAATGACTCTGGGTCACTGGTTAGTAGCAATGTGCTACTAAGAGTGGTTGTGTACCAATAGACAGTAGTTGTATACTACTATGAATAGACACAATAGTGTTCTATTCAATGACATTGTTCTGATTACCATGGAGGCTATCCAGTTGGATAGTGATGATGGTGCTCACGATTTGATAATGAGATAGCTTGTGTGGCTATGTTGATTCTACCAATTGAATGGTTTGTTTGTGCTCAATACCATTGCCTTTTATACCTCCCTATCAAGGAGGGAGTATTGATATTATGGTAGTTGCGGGAGGTATTAACCTCCACTTGTAACCTTTGATGAGACTAGAATATTATGGGAAGCAAGAGAAACCCTAAAGCATTGGACAATAACCCTAGAAAACAAGTTAGCTAAGGAGAATAATTAATATTGAGTTTTTATCTCCCAGGAAGAGAAGTCGGCCTAGAAAACTAAGAAGGGGCAGTATAAATAGAGGGAACTAGAGCTCATTTATGACTCACTCACTCGCAACTGCATAAGACCAGTTGTGCGCAATTTTTGAGAGGAGTTGCAGTTGCAGCTGCTGCAAAATGTATTTTGGTTTCTAGCTTGGAATTTCTTCTTTGTCTTTGGTTATCTTTGCTTGGTGCACTAGCGTTGGTTGGCTATTGATTTGCTACTAGAATTCTTCTCTTTGACAAGGTTAAGGTGCTCGAGGTAGCCTTTGTGCCTATGGTTGGGTGACAATATTGCTATATTTTCTATGGTTAAATGAGCACCCCCACTTTTCTAATAGTATTAGCCTCTATGTGTAACCTTTGACGAGACTAGAATATTCTGGGAAGCAAGAGAAACCCTAAACAAATGTGTAGAAACTGTAGAAGACATGTCGACTCAATAAAATAATTAATATTTAAGTTTTAACCTCTAAAAGAAGAAGTCAGTCTGGACAGGTGACAAAGATAACTATAAATAATAGGGCGCTAGAGCTCATTTTTCATTCACACTCTCACAACTGCATAAAGACTAGTGGTGCACAAGTTTGGAGAGGGAGTGCAGCTGCAGCTACTGCAATTGGGATTTTGGTCTTTTGTTATGGTTTGGACTTTATGTTTGGTATGCTAGCCTTGGAGAGAGATATGCTACCTTGGTTTTTTATTGGTTTTAAGATCTGCTTCCAGAATTATTCTGTATGTCAAGGTTAGAGGTGCTCGGGGGTGGCTGCGTTCCTATGGTTGGGTGACAATATTGCTTTATTGTATATGGAAAAATGAGCACATATATTTTATTGTAACATCCTTAACCCATGTCCTACTCACATGTTGGGTGGAAATGATCAACTAAATACCCAAACAAGGTATGTTGTTTCAAATTATCGCAAACATCAATATATTCATAGTTTGCAATATCAATAAGAAATTCAACAAGGAATATTTCAATACCTTGTGACAACCTATCGAATGAGCTTCCAAAAATCCTTCAATAACAACATGGTTGCTAACACTTTCTCTTTTACTACTTGCTCCTTGATATTTAGGCGAAATAGCAATATTAGGCGATGGGGTGGTTATTATAACAACCATTGATCACCTTATATTAGGATAGGAGAGCCACTAATTCCACTAGAATGACAATCCCACAAAAAAAAAAGAATGAATACAAAGAGATATCCAATAAAATCAACATTAACAACAGTGGAATCACACTAGAACCCTGTGACATACAAAAAATCAAAACCCTTGCAAATCTCCATTTTTATAAATAATTTGTATTTCTAGATATGTACATTGAAGTGGAATTCATAACCATGTGTATATTGATTGTTATGTTTTTTTTCATTTGGGTGACAATGTGAAGGACATGTATTTACAATTCCTTTTTAAAATACATATCATTTTGAGAATTCTTACATATTTTAGAGGTAAAAATTGTATAAATGGTAAAGGCGTAGTCTAAATATTCTATTTTTTTTACCATTTCCGACAACCATCACCTGAATCCAACGATAAAATTGTTGGTGAAATCACATTTTTTCGTCACTTGAATTACATTTTTGAATGCATAAATGGATTCAACGCACTGAAAAAACCCATGGAGCACTTAGATTATGCGGATTTAACAACTGAAATATGAAATTCCAACAATTTTTAACCGGGTTTCAGGAAAAATTGGCTGAAAAATATGACCAGGAATGATAAAAAATGTAGAACATTTAGACTACTCCAAATCGTAAATATTATTACATTTTTATTAGCTTTGAAATGACATAGAATTGTTTCTATCGTGTAACTACATTTGAAAAGTCAACACAAGAAATATTATCATTCCTTTAAAAATATTCAAAGCTTAATAACTAAAGTGTATTTGGTTTATGATGTTAATAAAAAAAATTATTGAATTTGTTTTGGAGAAGAGAGTTATTATTTGTGTAATCTCATTAAGAATTAATACAATTCTAATTTGGTTTAAGACAAACATTAGTTTTATTGTGGTTTAATGATAAGTTTGAATGCATCTCCTAACAACCTTGATGACCTAGGGTTGTGTTGTTTATTAATAAATAAACACTTATATGACTTTCATATGATATATACTCTTCCATAGTGGTTTCTACATCCAAGGTAGAGTCTAAGTGTAGAAGTTTCCAATCGAATACCAATTAATGCAAAATACAATTTTCACTTCTTAATAAGAGGTTTCTAGGATCTTAACTCTGTGAATTTTCAACATTAGGACTATTAAGAGATATAAAAAAAATAACAAAAACAATGGGCAATATTTCAACTCTTAACAACCCCAATCCACTAGGCAATTCAAGAGATAAAATGCCAATGTGTTCCAATAATTTTCATCCCTTGAGAGCAATCTTATCATGCATATAATAGATCTGAAAAAACGTATGAAAGTTCTAAATAGAGAAGCAAATCTTCCTTGATATTTTTCAATTATAAGTTTAAATCATTTAATACATTCACCCTTTTCTTTTGTCAAATCAACAAGACATAGTGCTGAAAATTACAAATCGTGAAGAATATTGATGGCTGAAAATCAAATCTTCAATTTACATAGTTATTGGATAGTCGAAAACTTCATTAATATGCATAAAGTTGAAGTTCATGTACATAGCATAGCCTTATCACAAGGCTAGTACAATCCTCTATCTATTGGAAACTCCAGCTAGGAAAAACCAAGAAAACCCTAGCCCAACCAAGGAGATTCAACAAGCATGCATACACAAACATGTCCTCCAAGGTAGATGTATTATCTTCTTCTTCACTTCAACAAGTACAACCTAGGGTTTCATCTCAAAACCCTAGTCTACAAATATCCAAGTGATGAAACCCTAACCCCAATCTTCAAGAAGCTCAAGAAACCCTAGAAACTCTAAGAGAGAGAGAGAGAGAGAGAGAGAGAGATCAACTACAAAAGAAGATCTAAGAGAGAGGAGAAAATGTGCCCTCCTCTTTATCACGTCTCTACACAAGAATGAATGAGCAAGTAAAGGACTCTCTCCTTCCTCTATATATATGAGAGGTAAAGGAGACCAACAATACATGTATGGGCCTATGCCCTTACAAGCAACCTACAAAAACACATGTAGGCTCACACGTGGATTGCTACACTCCAGGGGCGCACATGTCAAGCTCCAAGGTGATGTCATCCACAACCAAATATCCAAATTCAAGGGCACTTCACAAGGTGTGTCAAACGCTCCTCCTACAAGCCTTCAAAGTGTCCAACGAACCTCCTAGGCCATGTATTTGATCGAGTCCACTCCCCCTACATGAACATTTTCACAACCCAATGATTCATGAGTCAACTTCAAGACTCCATGCAAGCATCCAAGCTACCATGTGTTGTATAGGGCCCAATGCCCTCCTCTAGGATGAAAAATGCTTCTTCTCCTAGGCAAGGCGTTCTCCAAGCAAGTAACCATCTCCATGTGGACATCATGTAGAATGTCATCCAAGTTGTTTGAAGATCTATAATTCCCTGGGGAAGAATATCATGCAAACACTCAGCCAAGGTTGAACAACCGCTGAGTAAGCCATCTCTAAAGTGAAAATTGATCATGGACCATCTCTCATGTGAAAATCCATCATAGACCATCCAAGGGATAATTATAAACCATGTACCTCAAATCTCATGAAGCACCCCTCAATATGGTGTACACACTTTCAGAGTAACCTTGAAAGCTAACACTAGGGTCATTTTAGTTCTTCCTATTTTTTTAAAGAGTAAATTTGTTTTATATATGTTCAGAGATTGTCGGAATAACCACAGTATTTAGGACATCTTGTCATCGACGTTTCGGATCCATAACAGAATCCATCATTAGGACCAAAAAAGTCTGAGAAAGATAGTGAGAGAAGAGCCTTTATTAAATAGTGAGGAGGCGGGTGAAAGAACTACATTTTGGCTGGGTGAAACCCTCTTTTTTAGGAGAAATTTAGGGTTGACCGGAAGTTTTAGTAAAAACTATATTAATTTTATGTTGATTAAGGTTTAATAATGAGGAAATCCTAGTATTAAGGAGGTACAATTAATCTTAAGTTAATTTGACTAAGCGATGTTAGTTTTGTCAATATTAATGTTAGTTAATTATAGGTTGGAATAATGAGGTAAACCCTAGGTTTGAGGAAGTTAGTGTTAGTTTGACTAATTAAAGCCAATTTTAGGTTCAAAATATTAATATTAAATTAAAAGGCTAAAGTAACCTATATGGTAAATGGTTAATTATTTTAAGTTCAAAACGCTAAATTTATGGTTGGTAATATTAAGGTTACCTTAGTTTAGTAGTAAAAGGTAATAATAATAATGTTATTAAAGCAAGTAAAGACTAATTAAAGCTAATTTTAGGTTAAAAAAATTAATATTAAATTAATTTAGGTTTTAAAAGGGGCTAAATTTAACTATATGGTATAAGGTTAATAAAATAGGCTAAAATTAATGTTAAATTATTTTAAGTTTCAAAGGGCTAAATTTAGGGTTGACTATAGTGAATTAGTATGGTAATATTAAGGTTACCTTAGTTTAATAGTAAAAGGTAATAGTAAGTAAGGGGATTATTAGAAGATTAGGTTAAAAAGTAAGTAAGGGATTATTAGAGGATTAGGTTAAGTTCAGGAAAAAGGTGTCAATTATTTAATAAAGAGGGGTATTAATACTATTAATGATGTTAAAGGATTTAAAATCGAATTACTGGTAGAACACTTAGGTTTGTAAAAGGTATATGTTGGTTAAGGTTATGTTAGTCTAATAGTAGAAGGATGATAATAATGTTATTAAGGTTAGTCAGAGGGATTAATAGGTTTAAGGTCGGTTTAGAAGATTAGGTTAAGTCAAGAAAAAGGTTATAATAGTGTTATTAAAGTAGGTCAAAGGGAAAGTTAGGTTTAAGGTCAGATTCGAAGATAAGGTTAAGTAAAAAAAGTTTTGAAAGTACTGGAGTTAAGAGTGTAAGGTTTAATAATGTTTTCTTTCCCGAATGAGTGGGATTCAACTGTCACTAATCTCTAGGCCATTGTCCCTATTTAGGTTATCGGGATTTTTGATGATTTCTATAGCTTCTCTAATTCGTCTTTTAAGGAGATGGTCTTCTTTAGCTAAGATTCTGGTATCCTCTAGGCGTATATGATGCTTAGTTTTGAGAGAGTGTTCTGCTAGTGCTGAGGTGCGAGCTCGTTCATTTTTTATGTCAGCACTATGCTCTTTAATCCTCGTGTTGAAAGAGCGGCATGTTTC
The DNA here is from genome assembly GCA_900067695.1 of Picea abies. Lineage (NCBI taxonomy): Eukaryota > Viridiplantae > Streptophyta > Pinopsida > Pinales > Pinaceae > Picea > Picea abies. The sequence continues at coordinate 8,755 of CBVK0101272109.1, read as the reverse complement.
TCCAATGTAGCATTTGCCACAGGAGCAATCTATCCTGTACACTCCTTTGAAATTGTGTTGGTCAAGCTTGTCCTTAGCAGACCTCATATTCTGTTTGATGGTATTAAGTGGTTTGAATGAGGTCTTAATTTCCTTCTTGTTTAGGATTTTTGCGATTTTATCAGTGACTCCTTGGATGTAAGGGAGGTAGGCGGTGAGGGTCGGGGTTTGGTTGTCCTTCTGTTGAGGTTTGTTATTTTCTTTTTCCAGGGCTTTCCTTATTGTGTTCTCAATCTCTTTTTCTTTGTAACCTATGTTTCTGAAGACTTTGTGAAGGTGATTTTTCTCTTGTTCTAGATGTTCTTTATCTGAAATCCTTATAGCTCTGGTGGATAAGGTGTGAAGAATTCCTAACTTTTGGTTCGGGTGATGATGGGAACTAGCGTGAAGGTAGTTTTCGGTGTGGGTCTTTTTTCTGTAAACTGAATGTCCTAAATTACCATCTTCCTTCCTATTTATCAGTATGTCAAGGAAAGGGATGGTGTCATTTACCTCCCGTTCCATTGTGAACTTTATGTCTTTGGATAGATTGTTGATGTGATGAAAGAACTTATTCAGTTCTTGTTTTATATATGTTTGTACATCAAGTTATCTTTACTTGGACATCTAGAAGCGAAATCATATGATCAGTAAAAATTTATCGACAAAGAATATAAACCTCCCAAATGAAAGTGAGATCATGAATGTACATTTTCATTCCTAAACCAATGTGAAATCCTAAATACTTAATAAATATAAAATTAGACTTGAAACATGACTCAAAACCAAAATTTTACCCACATTTAACAACTTTTTAGAACAATCAAAATCAATTACTAAAAATCATTTTAAAATGTTATTTGTTGAAGCAAAGTCTATTACATATAAATGTTAAATGAATAAATAATGTAGTTCATGTAATTAAATACAAAACGAAGAATTATATATATATATATATATATACTTATTAGAAGAGTTCTCTTATATGAGTAATGCTAGAAGGGTAAACATATATTGCTCTCTACATTGTACCTCCAACTTATTAGAAGAGTTCTCTTATATGAGTAATGTTAGAAGGGTAAACATCCCCACCAGTAGGACCCCTAGTGGGATTGCTCTCTACATTGTACCTCCAACTTACTAGAAGGGTGCACTCATATGAGTAAGGCTAGAAGAGTAGACGTCCCCACCAGTGGGACTTTTAGTGGGTGTGTTTTTAAAAGTCTTGAGATTTTCTAATTCATAAGTTATTGGTATTGGTTTGATCTCGGGTTTAATTTAGACCACTCTAACTAGTTATCGATTTCCCATAGTTAAAAATACAGGATCTTCACCAAATCAACCCTTGTCTTGGTTGGCAATTCCCTCTTGTTGAAGATTGGTTATAAAAATCCTTGCTATACCAACAATCATGTGAATAAAAAAGGCAGTTACAATATTCAACTTTATGGGAAATGTCCAGGCAAGTTGATCCAAGTACCATTATTAGTCCCTCCCTTGAGGCAATAGGGACTATGGCGATCGATTTGCCATCCCTTACACACATTCCGATGTATAATTCATCTATTTATGCAAAATTTTTCATTGTATCACTTTTTGTGTACCTATCAAATACTTTCAAACATATTTCTTGACTAATATAAATTTTTGAGGTCTTATTTGGCCTCATCTCAAGGCGCAACCCCATATTATTCATGAAGATCTTGGATTAACATGCATATATTTTCTTAGGCATTGTTCAAAGGTGGATTAATGCTAGACTCTTACTTAGCATTAGTTTGAATATTTGCCTTGACATTTTCTGCTAGTTAAATTTATCTTAAGTTTCGTTAATTATATATATTATTATGTTTATTGTTGCAGTGTCCAGCTTTAGTTTGGATGCATGATCCCTTGGAACGCGCTATGGCTCTCCATCCAACTGTAATTTGCATGCATGATCTCTCAAGCTATTAAAGCAGAAGGAGCAACCAAGAAATGGAAAGTGCTATGGCTCTCTATCCAACTGTAATTTGCATGCATGATCCCTCAAGCTATTAAAGCAAAAGGAGAAACCAAGAAATGGAAGCATGTCCTCTGCAACTGGAAGCCTTTTTTGCTTCCCCTTCTTGTCCTAGCTATTGTCGGGTTGTCGGGTGAGATCTACTTTCTCTTGTCGCTCTTGGCTCTCCATTCGATCGAGAATTTCTGGCTATTTCAGCGGCTATGATGATTGCAGTAGTTGTATCAACCGACAATACCCAGTATGAACATTTGGATCAAAACGCGTGCAATGACAACCAAATTCATATGTATGTTAATGCTACATTGCCCCAGGAGAATCAGGATAATGTTTTGGAATCCCTCTCTTCAAATATCTCCTCCTCATATGGCTACACTACTTCATGGCAAAAAAGATGTTGTGTCAGAAGTATTTAAGTCCAGGCGCGTGCTCAGAATGCGTCACGAAAGCGACGAAACTATTAAAATCACAGTGTCTCTGATACAGTGGTGGTCGAATTCATATAGACGGTTGTTTCCTTCGCTATGATAATCCTAGTAGTTTTAATTGGAAAATTGTGGACACCGACGCTATTCCTTACTGTTACTCCACAAATGACAGCGATCCAAATCTATTCTCTGAAAGATCCCAAGAATTATCCTCGCAACTCATATTGAACGCTTCCGCAAATAAAAAAAATGTCGTTGGCTCAATTGATGGCTCCTTATATGGTCTCGCTCAGTGTTGTCCCTCCCTTACGAGTAGTAGTTTCCTTACATGCTTGAGAAGCGCTCATAATATTTTACTCGAATGTATTCCCACGCAAGAAGGTCGAGGTCTCGAGCCTGGTTATTTTATGCGCTACTCAACTTACAGCAAGGGAAAATTTCAAGCACGTGTATTTTTAGTACGAGGTTCTGAGTGATTCAATTGGAAAATTTGACGTTAACAACATGCTTGACAAAGGAGGATTCGATGAAGTTTATAAGGTATAATTTCAAACATGGATTTGATGAGTTTGTCCAAATATATGCATTGTTCGCAGATCAATTATAATGAGTTTGGTGAGCAGGGAACACTTCCGGATGGGAGAGATGTTGTTGTTAAGAAACTAAATGGAAGACATGAGACTACTCAAGGTGCAGAGGAGTTTCTGACATAAGTGAAGCTCCTAACCAACGTATGTCACCGCAACCCAATTCTGCTAATCTTGATTTGATTCACTTCACTTCTGATGCCAATATGTATATCGTGAAACCTCCGAAGTTGTTTGCAGGTCACAGAAGAATATAAGCACAATCTTGAGCCCGCTAACTCGGGAGTCTGGCTGTCAATTTGTATATTGCAGAACTCCGGGTGTTGTTTGGAGGACACAAAACAATAAAAAAAAAATGGAGCCCACCAACCCTGAAACCCGCGATAAAAAAAATGGCTAAGTATAGAATGAGAAAATCGTCGAAATGTGAACCCATGAATCTGCCAAGGGATGCACAAAAAGCATCAAAATAGAAATAACTTTGACTAATAATAAATAATCCATTTATTTGTATTTGTATTAAATGGATGATTATTTAATATTGACAAGATGGATTTATTTATTTATTTACAATATTTTTGTGAGATTATCCCTTAGAGATATCAATTTCAACTTGAAAGCAATTGAATATTGTTATAGGATATTTAATAGCATTGTGCCATGTTGTGAATGAGTTTTATCGACTTTCGCCAGAAAACAAAGGGTTTCATCACATTGTACATGATTGCGAATGCGTTTCGACATTCTTGTGCAAGATTGTGCAATAATATAAATGAATTAATTTCAACAATATTTTGATATTTTGAAATTAACTCATTCTTTTAATGTGACCACTATATTTATGCATAAACCAAATTGTAAATATAAACAAGGGATGTATGGTAGCTTAGTCCCAGCCAAGTAGATTTTGAAATGGAGATGATAGCTGACACCCTATAATTATTGATGTTGATGATTACTGTGAAACATGAACAATATGTTAACTAGGGGCTAGTTTCATAGTCTTAAAAGAAATCAATTTGTAAAGATTTTAAATGAAAAAAAATTAACACGGATAACTATATCGTCAAAAAGATTGGAATTAAAAGAATTCAACCTAGACTCACAAGGAATGGAGGAAGACGTGTTGCTCCATGCCGCTTAGTTTATAGATTTGTCATATGTCGTATTGGTCGGGATCTCTGACCACATTTTTACTTTAATGTGGATGTTGTATAGTTTTGGGATTAACCTAAATTTCTTCCAATTAAGTTAAGCTAGCCAAATGCAAATTTCATTTTAAAAATATTCAATTTTTCTTTTTGAAAATAAACATTTCAAATTTAATAATATATATTTTTATATAATATTTATTATATTACATAATAAATATAATCTAAATAATATGTTCGATAATAAATATAATATGACATTTCTGAAGATATTCGTGGATGAAAATCGGAACGCTATGCAAACCCTAACGCTCGACTGCAACATCGCCCCGTGACCGCCTGATGCGCGCTCTAGCGTTCTGATCCTGACTCCTTCTTTTCAGCTCTACAGTTCAGACCCTCACGTGATATTCGCACCTCCAGCAATGAGCACGGACGGGGGGGAAACCCCCCTCATACAGCGACATAGCCGCCAATGATAGATCCGGACTTTGGGCCAAGCGGCCGGCCTTTGAACCGTCGGCGCATCTCAGGGAACAACTCTTTGCACAGGAGCGCAGTTCCAACAAAGAAGTGGAAAGCGAGTCCAGCACATCCCGTCCACAAACTTCCAAAAACTGGCTGCCAGGTAAGTGTATTCCTCAAATGGAAAAACCACCACTTTACCGTATTACATCGACTAGGGTGGGGGAACATACCCAATTTATGATGGACCATGAACTAATAGGTAAATTCTTGGGCCTATGGCCGACTGAAAGAGACCTCTCCAGGTGGATTAAAGACTGGTGGAACCCCAAGGGAGACTATGAGGTTCAGCTCAGCTCCAAGGGCTTTTTCACAATTATCCTATATAACCTTGAGGACAAGGATAGAATATTTGATAATGGACCATACTTTTATAACTCAGCAGGTTTATTTCTGAGATTCTGAGTCGACAAATTCAACCCAGATCTAGAGGAATTCTCATGGGCTCCGGTCTGGATCCGGCTGTACTCACTACCCCAGGAATTTTGGTTGGAAGAAATACTAATGGGCATAGGGAACACGGTGGGACAATATGTAAAAGCCTTAGAGGCTACCAAGATAAGAAAATACACATCTTATGCCCGTATCTGCATCTACATGGACATATCAAAACCTCTGCCGGGCTCAATCACACTGGAATACCAGGATGAGGACTGGAACCAAACCCTTGACTATGAGCATATACCCTTTCGATGCAGAAAATACCATGAGCATGGCCATTTGTTTAGAGACTGCCCCCTGAATGCCTCAACCCCTAAATCCTCTGAGCCTAAGTAGAAGGACGGCTTTACCAATGTAGCTGGAAGAAGAAAAAACCCTTCTAAAAAATAGAACCAGAGTTCGACCTCAAAGAACCCCTCCAAGAATTCTTTTGAGGCTCTGAATCAAGCACCGCCAGATAAGGTATCTCAGAACCCCCTCCAGGCATCCATGCAAGCAAAAGGAAAAATCCCTGAAGAACCACATAGCGCCAGTCCAAAGGAAACAGCTCAGGTAACACAGTCTAGCCGGGACGAAGATACCAACATGCTGATGAACGAAACAGAACTGGAAGAAATAGACCTAGAAAAACTAGAGGAAGCCCTCAATCAGAAAGATTTGCAACATATCCCAGTAGAACAGCTACGGAAAGTGCACAAAGTATTCACCGACTCCACAGCGGGATCCACGGCCAGGCTGGGCATCATGGTCGATCCTAGCCTCGAAAGTAAAAAATCCTCCAAGGAAAACAAGAGGCGAGGGCGCAAACCCGCACAACAGCTTATTAAGGAAGCAGGGCACCTAATGATTAACTCCGGCCAGATACAGCGGCTCTCGGAGGGATACCTCCACCCCCCCCCCCCCCCCCCCCCCCCCATCTTCTACATGATGAAGACAATATCCTGGAACATAAGAGGCCTGAATGGACGATCCAAGCAACGGATCCTCCGAGATTGTATAAAGACAGAACATCCAGATATTTTACTTTTGCAGGAGACCAAATGTGCAGGACAGGAGGCGGAAAACATTTTCCAAAGCAGCTAGAGGGATGGGGAATTCCTCCATCTGGACTCAGCGGGTGCGGCAAGAGGATTGGCAATTCTTTGGAATCCGCAAACAGTCACCTTGCTCCATCCCTTCTCAACTAGGTACACCCTTACTGCCAATTTTAAATCTCTAGCCTCCTCCGAGGAAGGGGCTATCACAAACGTTTATGGCCCACAATCCATCCAAGATAAGGAAAACTTCCTACAATCCCTACGGCATATCCAAACCCTTATATGCATGCCGCACTGGATAGTAGGAGGCGACTTCAATATGATTTTAACGCTAGAGGAAAAAAGTGGAGGACTAAAGAGGCTGGAGCAAGATAGTGGAAGGTTTAAAACCCTAATAGAGCAACTAAATTTGGTAGATATGGAAACTCAGAATGGAATATTTACATGGTCCAACAGAAGAATAGGGCACCAGCATGTGGCCTGCCGGCTGGATCGCTTCCTAGTGACCGAGGCTCTCCTGGAAAGCGACCAAGCAATGGAATTCAATATCATGCCCAAATCAGGGTCGGACCACTGGCCCATAGAATTTTGTTTGAATTCGGGGCTACCCCCTAGGCCCAAGCCCTTCCGATTCGAAAAATTTTGGCTCACCCACCCAAATTTCCAACAACTAGCCCAGTCCTGGTGGGACCAAGCTGAAATAGATCATGGTACTCACATGTACAAGTTCCAGCACGCCTAAAGAACTTTAAGATACTTTTAAAAAGATGGAACAAAACCACCTTTGGAGATATTTTCCTTAGGAAAAGGGACACAGAGAACCAACTAGAGGAACTTCAGCGCACCTTTATCACAGGGAGCAGAACCCAAAGTCTGGTGTGGGAAGAGGAAAAACTCATGGAGGATCTAGAGATCTGCAGGGAACAAGAGGAGATTCTATGGAGGCAAAAATCCAGGGTTCAGTGGCTCAAAGAAGGGGAGCGTAATACAAAATTCTTCCACAAAGCAATGACGCACCGAAGGCACATCAATCGTATTACACAACTGGAGGACGACCAAGGAACCCCAATAAAGGACCATGATCAAATCGCAAAAGCTCTTACTTCCTTCTATCAAGATCTCCTCACAAAGACAAACACAAACAGGGAGGAGGCAATCCAAAAAGTCACCTGCCACATTCCCAAGCTAATTAGCTCTGATCAGAACAGGGTATTGCTAAGGCCTATTACTCAGACTGAGGTGGACTTTGCAGTAAAGAACATGCCCCCAGGTAAAGCACCAAGGCCGGACGGATTCACAACGGACTTCTTCCACCACTGTTGGGATATGATCAAGGAAGATGTCTGGCAGGTTGTAGAAGAATCACGAACATCTGGGCAGGTTCTTACTGCTCTCAATGCAACCTTCATTACGCTCATCCCCAAGGAGGAAAGGGTCACGCACCCGAAACAGTTCAGACCCATCTCTCTCTGCAATGTCATTTTTTAAATAATCACAAAAGTCATTGCCAACCGACTCAAGCCAATCCTACCGTTCATCATCTCAAATGAGCAGTTAGGCTATGTAGAGGGGAGGCAAATCATGGATAGTGTCATTCTGGCCAATGAGGTTGTTCACTCCTTAAAAACGAGAAACACACCAGGTATGCTCATCAAGATTGATTTATCAAAAGCTTTTGACAGATTAAGTTGGCAATATATGCGTGCGGTTTTGGAATCCTTTGGCTTCTCCAACAGTTGGGTTGAATGGATTCTAGCGCTTACCTCCTCTCCCTTCTTCTCCATTCTTGTCAATGGTACTCCCTCATGACCTTTTCACTCTTCTAGAGGCATCAGACAGGGCGATCCCCTCTCCCCCTTCCTCTTCGTTATCATGGCAGAAGGCCTCGGTCGCTACCTCAAAGCCGCAGTCTCTGATGGATCTCTCTCTGGGTTGCCACTCCATGACCTCCATCCGGCGCCCTCGCACAATCAGTTTGTCGATGACACTCTCCTTATGATTACTCCCACGGTTAGAGATGCAACCAAGCTCAACTCTATCCTCTCTGATTTCTCGGACGCCTCAGGTATGCTTCTCAATCTGGATAAGTCAAAGCTCTTCTTTTTCAATACGCCAGTCCCGGTTCAGGTCCATCTCTCACTTTTTCTAGGCATCGCCAGAAGCTCCCTTCCCTCCACCTACCTTGGTATCCCTCTATCCAAAGAGTCAGGGAAGTCCATTTCCTGGGACAGTCTTCTCCTTTCCATAGCTAACCAGTTGAGCAACTGGACTTTCAGACCTTTAAATATTGCGGCCAGATTGGTCCTACTCAAATCAGTCTTGCAAGCTCTACCCACGTATCTCTTCACTGCCTTGGATGCGCCTGTTTCAGTCATCAAAGCCATCAGGAGTCTCCATTGCAATTTCTTGTGGAAGGGACACCATAGCAATAAGAAATGGGCTCTAGTTGGATGGGAGAAGCTCTGCAAACCCAAGAAGTTCGGAGGGCTGGGCATCCAGGACCCGGGGAGGATGAACAAGATCATGGGGGCCAAAATGTGGTGGAGATGGCTGTGAGATCGGAAGA
>CBVK0101272107.1:0-12551 GCA_900067695.1 Picea abies | reverse complement strand
ATATATATATATATATATAGATAGATAGATAGATAGATAGATAGATATTATTTATTTTTTTCATATTTACTTTAATTTTTCTCATTTAATTTCTTCCCTTCTATGTCAACCTGCAAAGTTGAGAGCATGAAATATGTCTCAACATTGGTATATGCTATATGTATGAGAAGACATGCTCACAAGGACCTTGCACTTATTTTACTTATTCCAATTATCACAAGCATGTTCCACGATACACATGTTCATATTCTTTTATAATCTATGTTTGGTGAGTCATACGTAGGGTGTTTCTAGATTCAATTACAATGTATAGTGTTGTGACATTAATACTATTAGTAGGTGTTGACAAAAATTATGGCATCCAATAAAGGGCACAAGAAAAATCATGTATGTAAGAAGTGACATTAGCAATGCATTGAATTTCCCTCTACATCATGAAACCAATTTGTAATTTCCTAATCCTATATTTTATACAAGGGCATAGAACAGGATATGATCTTCATTGTATATACCCTTTTATTTCCCGGTTAGAGTTTTATGGCGAGTTGCAATTCGCCTCCTAAAGACATTCAGGGATACATTGACAATTTTATATGGGGGCATAAAATCCAAACCAACAAGAATAATTGATTTTTGTAATATCCCACAAGTGTGTTTTTCTGATGCCCACATGACCACACTACCCACAATCACTCGACACAATGTTCTTCAAAATCAACCCCTAGTTCAGAAATTCCATTGTGCCTTACTAGGAAAAATGATAGCTATAGAGATTCTCAAACATACCATTTTCTATTTGAGGATCATAGAGGAGGGGTGCCCATAGTTGTAATACAATGTTAGGAGTCCAACACAGCTGATGGTTCATCCATTAGAAGCTTGGTTATAGTTTTATGGAAAGTTGCAACTCACCTCCTAAATCCATTCAGGGACACATTGACAATTTCGTCTGGGGGCATAAAATTCAAACGAAGTAGCATAATTGAGTTCCATAAGATCCTACAAGTGTGTTTGGTCAAGGTATATGTGACACACTACCCACAATCACCCAAAACAATGTTCTTCAAAATCGACCCCTAGTTCTGGAGATACTCAAACAAACCGGTTTTTGAGCAATAGAATCATAGGGGAGGGGTGACCCTAGCTATAATATGGTGTGAGGATTCTAATGCAATTGATGTTTCATCCATCAGAGGCCTAATTAGAGGCATGATGGGAGGAATGATTATAATCATTGATGTAGTAACATAATTATCCTCTTAGCAAAATAACTAAGAGGTTGTTATTCCTCAAGGTTTTTATGACCTTCAACTCTAAAGGAGCCCCTATTCCTTGAGTATCTTCTCCATTTCTTGATTTGAGGCCTAAGATCCCTAGTCTTCCTCATTATTTCATGGAAAAGGTTTCAAGAGTCGTGAAGTATTCCTTAGTGGACTGAGGACCAAGGAATATAGAAAATGGTTACAAAAGGTTCCAACAATAGATTAGGTATAGATTTTCTAATTTGGTTTCATTATCATCAAAATGGAGATCTCTCTTCCTTCCCTCCCCCAAATTTTGTGTTATCATTCAATTATTGATATCTCTTTTCAGTGTTTGGTGAAGGAACTGACTTACCTAATAGTTATTTAAGGTAATAATTTCATGTTTATTTTTGTTTATGACAATCAAGTTTGAGAAAGGTTCTTGTTTCTCTGCGTGCATGTATACAACCATGAATTGGAGAAAGAACAATTGGTTCAAGTACAACTCAAGGATCTCACCTCCAACAAAACACCAGACCAGGTAGGTCCTCTCACAACTAAATGATAGTACTTTAAATCATTGTATACATACCTTAGGGATAGAATTGTATTGATTTTGAATTCACTGTGTTATTAGTATGGCCTAGCTATAGGATTAGTTTTATTTCTAACAAGACTAGCAGCTCCTTCGGGATAACTCTTTGATTTTTTCTCCATATTCTTTCCTTCCTTGCTTTTATGGATTTTTTCAGGGTTTTTTGTTAAGTTTTCACTCTGATTACCTTGCTTCTAACATGTCATATTGATTTTGAAGGATTGTTTGATGGTTTTCTAAGATTTTTCTTCCCACAAATAAGTCTACACATGCCTTTCTCTCGTGAAAAGAGTGTACATACAATTATTTCCAAGAAGTGCATACATGTTCCAAGTCTTGATTTTTCACTTGTTTTTCCCTTCTTCCCTTACTTATGCATTTTTTATTGCTTTCATAGTTAGAATGTACTTGTAGTAAGGTTCTTCTTGTGAATTAGTTCTTTGTTTCATGCATTTAGGTCATTTTAAAAGAAAGAAAAAATGTTATTGTGTTCCTATTTCTTTTCCTTTTTGCATGTTTGAAGTATTGATTGATTAGTTGCATTTTTCTTTGAGATGCTTGCCAAGTAGTGTTTTGAAAAAACAAAAACATTGTTATGTTTGAATTTGTAATGATATTTGATTAAATTTGTCCATGCTTCTTATTGAAAACCAAGTACATTAAATAATTAGTGTAAAGAAATGAATTTTTACCAGTGTTCCTAAGTTTTGATTTGTAAAAGAGTTTGAAAATGCCATAAGTTTCACTCTCTCTCGCTAAGTAATCAACATCCTATAAAATGAATTCTTATTTTAAAATCAACTAGAATTTTTCTTGATAGGAAAACCAACATTAGTATAGCAGAAGGACCTTGGTCGAAGGTTGGAGAGTGAACTCTCCAAGGACACAACATCAAACTAGAATTGAATAGAGACTGAAAAAATCCATTAGTATCAAGAAGCACTTACCGAGAAAGAACCTTTAACAAAAGTGTCAATCATGACATCGTGCTAAGTATAGTGGAGGTGATATCCCCTCTTTCACTTTTTTTGGTGTTTCATTCGATTACTACATGTATGGTGGTTTCTAAAAGTGTCAAGTCATCTAGATGGCATCACTTATATGAAGATTTGGGATTTCTTTCCCTACCCACACATGTTGTCCCAACCCACAATTGTTTCACCTTGTCACCAATTGTAAAGTGGTAACCTTATTGTTCATTCCTATTATATCTCATGGGTGATTGCAAGTGGGAAGTGCTTGCAAAACTTGAGGAAAATAGATAACCATTGTTTCAGCTTCCCTAGAGGGTTCCCATCTTCACGAGGGTACTTGCACCTTGGGTGATTATTATGGGAAGCTAACATAACTATATTTCATACTTCATTAGTTGGTCTTGGGACATAATCAACCCATATTAGTTTTCCAAAGGCCCTCTTGATCATCTCCTCACTATCTTGGAAACATGACCTAACCAAACTAGGCTAAGATTTAAGAGAGTAGTTTGATTTTTTATCACTCTTTGGACTTTTTTAGTTGACTTCTCTTTGTTTTTTTGTTAGTTTTCCCTAGGTTGTATTTGTCTCATTTATTTTGAATAATTGATTCAAAGTGGAAAATCAACCAGTTCGTTGATCTAGAAGGTGTGGAGCCTCCTCCTTAAAGGCGTAGGATGAATAGCATTGACTCTCTTGTGTGGGATCCAATAGAAGAGACTCTAGAAAAATTGAACAATATCGTAAGAGAAGAGTGTAGTGAGGAAGTAATCTTAGTTGAGGGATTCTTAAGAGCCTAGTATAGTTCCATATTGATTCTTGGGAGGGTTCCATATCCTCCTCCCTAAAAAATAGTGTTCCTATCGAGGTAAAGGATATCATTGAACCTACTCCAATTAAATTTAACCTTCCTCTCATCAAACCTCTCAATCCTCACATTTTTCACACTTTAACCACTAAGAACCTAAGTCATATTGTAAATCCTTTTCACTAGTAATAGTTTGTCATGGAAAACACTACAAGTACTTTAGGGTCATAGGGCACCCATAAACCGACATCATCTATCTATGTAAGAGGATTCAATCCTCTTTTTTCTAGTATCCATATTATAAGCACCTTTTTCCTCATTTCTGAAGTATCAAGAAAAGGTCTTGGACCTTCTGTTTCAATCCCTAACACTGTTATGGGATCAAAAATGTGCATGTGATATGGTGGTGATTCCTTTTCTTTTAGAATGACAACAATTGGGATGCCTCATGTCACAACTAGTGTGTCATATTTCTTCCCTAGTTTCAAGATGTTGACAAGGAGCATGTTAACCACTTTCCATGGATTTTGATTTAGAGGGGGGCATATCCCCACATCTATTCCTTCTTTTGTAAGTGGAAGAAATATTTTCACGAGAATCATAAATCCAATGAGTGAATGACTTCCTCCATAAGTTCAAATCTCAGCCAACTTCCCCCATAACAATGGATTCCAAGAAAAAAAACCTTTTATTCCTAGTACTGGTTATATGTTAGTAAATTATTTCACAAGTGCCAATCAGATGATGGGGAAAACCCCTGAAAGTTAGAACTGGGTGACCCTAACAAGACTACCTTTATTAGTGACATTGAATCCCCCCAATTTGATGAAGATTATGAATGACCTAGTGTTACATAATCCAAAAAGAACCCTGGTTCCCAAAAATTTACCATCATATATTCCTATGTTTGAAGGAAAAAAATGGAGAAGATCTTGCAAATCATGTCATGACATTCCAACTCTAGTATTTTTCAAAATATCTGATGAACTATTCCATCAAACTCAAACTATTCCAACACACACTAACTGGAGTGGAAACAAAATGGTACAGCAAGCTCACATGAGCTTCATTTCACAACTTCAATGCTCTTGCATTGAATTTTCTAAACCATTTTCAGCTACTTGTTTTCTATGATTTAGGGATATATATTTTTTCTACATTCTGAGAGGATAATGCCACACATATATCCAACCACATCCAAGAGTGATGAATAAGAAACAAGATGATAAAATCCCACAATCCTTGAGATTTCTTACTGGATTGGTTCCTAAAGTACTTGTTTCCTTATGTGAAGGATATCACCTTGTCGAGAATCACGACCAAGGAATAATCCATTTTTAGATCCCAATAATTGGACCTATTTTATTCTGAACCCAAGGTTATTTACAAGATATTGCCTAATGTAGTGAGGCTAGATATTGACCCTGCAAAAACCAAGTTGAGGCCACATTCTAATGGCATTATTAGTTCTATGGAAAGTGTCACAAATAACTAGGTGATGGGTCAAATGAGACAAATGTCTTTATTCCCACCTACATCTACATAAAATTCTCCTTCTACCTCTACCCTTGTTCAATCTTATGATGTCCATATAATACATAAATCTAACCCTAAGGGTAACCACCAAACCAAAGAAAATAAGAAGAATAAAAAAAAGAAATGGTTGGAGGAAATAATGTGAATAACAATAATACTATAGGGAGGAAGAAAGAAAAGAATAAGGTCAAGTTTCCCTTCAAACTTTGTAAGTAATGCCATCTCACTCATCAATGCCCTAAATTGGAGGAATCCCAACAATTGATGGTACATAGGGATGTCAAACAACACCCTAATGTTTTGAATAACTCATTCCCTTCACAAGGATAGAAAATGGTTTTGGAGTTCCCAATAACATTGCACCTATGCAAGGGGGAAACTAGGGTACCCATATGTAAGGGGGAAACACGTCTAATGTTTTTGTGTTTGAATGGGACGTTAACATCCAAAATTGGGTTCATAATCGTGATACTCCTGAAATTGGTCCTAAATAAAAAGAATAATCTACATATGAACTATCAAAGCCTCTCATCCATGGAGGTTCTCTAAAGCTACCCAATGTAGCATAAGGCATTACTATCAGAAATCAATGATTTCGATTCTAATGACTCTCAATTAATAACATTTGACCCTAACAACATAAAGTTACATCTTCCCCATTATGCCTCTTTCTAAATACAAGTTTTGTCATGCAGAACAAATATTTTCAAGATAGTGGTGGATAAGGGTTCTTCTATGTGTGTCAAGTCGATGATCCCTCAAATCCCCTAATATTTTCCCTTCACCAATTATATTAAAATCCTTTGACATGCATTATTTTAGGCCTCATATAATTATTCCTTCTTTCCTCATTAAACTAGGGTAAAGACTATGTCCATAAAGGTTGAGGTTGTTTATGCTCCCTTATATTAAAATCTCCTCTTGGGTTGCATTTGGATGTAATCCATGATGACCATGGTATTCCTCTTGATTTGTTTCCTCCATGAGGGGAGGGTAATTACGATCGACCATTTGTCTTTCTATAGACCTGATCCAACTATGTCTCTAGGACCTAATGTTCCATCGGTTAATAATTCTATAAAGGAATGTGAAAGTGTAGGTGTGGGGATGTACCCTTCTCTTATGGGAACTTTTAATATCCCACCACCTATATTTTACATTCACTATGTCCATACATATGAAATCTCATCAATCGCTATCGAATATGTGGTTTCCGAAAATTCTTTCATAAAATTACATTTTGAAGATCTGTGGATCTTACCAAATCCTTCTATATCGGTAGAGGAGAATGAACATGTAGAAATGTTTGAACCTTTATTTACAGTTGAGGTTTCATATCAAGATGTTTAATCATACTCAATAGACATCGATATTGTTTCTTCCTCTTAGGAGGAATATGATAAGTTGTATTCACCCATGTGGGTCTTTGAATCCAATCTCTCCCTAGACTCTTTAGATATGATGTTGCGTTCAAATGTGACCACATTAGAATCCATGGGAAGAATTGAATCATAGATCATTTTTTTTCCTGAATTAATCCAAATGGAGAATGGATATTTGGGTTCTATCATGTCTCAATATTTTGATTGGTATGTGGTTCCCCTTGCGACACATGATGTGCATGTCGAAGGGAATATGGTGAACATTTGAAAAACCATGTTGACCAATATATCTAGGAATATCGATGTCACTGAAAATGTGTTGATTGGGGTGGATTGTTCTGTAGATGAGATACAAATATATATTATCCTCTTCAAGGAATTTTATGACATGTTTTCCAATACAAATGAGGAAATTCCTAGTATTGACCCAAGGTTTGTCAAACATGAGATTAAAATTTATGAAAATTCAAATCCCATTCAGAAAATGATATGACTCATTAACCCTAAAAAGGTTGTGGCCACCAAGGTAGAAGTGGAGAATCTCCTCAAGGTTGGATAAATTTACCTAGTCCCTTTGAATGAGTGGGGTTTCAACCCCATTATTGTGTAGAAAATTAGGGGACTTTTTGCATGTTTATGGACTTCAGAGATCTGAAAAAGGCCTGTACTAAAAAAGAATACCCCACTCCATTTATCAATCATATTATCGATGAGTGTTCAAAGAGTGAAATATTCTTATTTATGGATGGTTTCAATGGATACAATTAAATTTAGTTCCATCCCGAGGAATAACACACTACTACACTCATCTATTCTTGGGGCACATTTACCTATCGTAAAATGTTGTTTGCCCTAAAAAAATTTGGAGCCACTTTCCAACAAGCTATGTCATATGCTTTTCATGACATAAAACACATTTTAAAAGCCTACCTTGATAAATTGGTTTCTCTTTCTTGCAAGAGGACCGATCATCTCACTCATCTTTGAGTAGTGTTTGGTAGGTGTCGCTATTATCGACTTCATTTGAATCCCCATAAATGCATATTTTTTGTCATGCTGAGGTGGCTACTAGGTTTCATCATGTCCAAGAAAGGGATCACAGTTGACCTACTTAAGGTTGAGGAGAAATTTCAGTTTCCTCCCCCACATAACATACATTATTTGTACATCCCTCGGGGAAAATTGAACTTATTATGAATATTGATTGCAAATTGTAACACACTCATTTTCCAAGATGAGCCACATTACTACAAAAATGACCTAGCATAGCTTTGATACCTCCTCTGTGCCTCTCATTATTTATCACATGGAATCGATCCTCTACCACTTCCTCAGTGCTCTGCCTTGCATATCCTCCTCCATGGGCTACTCAACTTTCTCCAATATACTATCCTTGTCATTACTTTAGTCATAATATGAACCAGTGTCAATTCGTTTGTAAATCATATAACCACACCTCCTCTTCTTCGCCTTGAGGGGGATTATCGAATAGCTCTTTGAGGATGGGGAGTAATTTTGTATCCCAAAAGTATATTTAACTAGAGCCCCTTCCAGTGGAACTAGGCACATCAACTTCGTTGGCTTCCAAGTTTATCATATTTTCCCCTACTTTGGCATAATCAGGACTGCCAAGCTCTATGATCAAAGCTTCCTAGTTCCCCTTTTCATTAATAAATAAGAAAAACCCTGGTGGATGTATTAATTATAATATTGTGTCAACCTCAGGAATGAAATAAGGTCCATATTGTATATTTAATAGAAGTTAAGAATCCCATTTGGAAAATAATTGATGATCCATAATCTTTGTTAGCATGCCTTATCGCTAAATATTAAGCATTTCCTTGGCCTCAACTTGCTCGTCCATGACATCCTCACTTGTGTTCTTACTGAGAATCTCATGTTTCTTCTTGTCCACAACCATGCACTCGATTTATTTCTCATACGGAAGGGGCACATGGGAAACAAACTCTTTCTCTCTCTGTTGTTAGTTTCCCTTGTCCTGCTCACCCATTTATTCTACCACATCCTCCTCTTCCTAGAATAGGAACATATTAATGGAAATTAACTCCTCTCTCTTGATCATCAACCTAACCTCCCTATAGATAGACTCGATCCTCTACTACTCCTTCAGTGCTATGGCCTCCATCTCGTCCTTTGTGGGCCACTCGACTTTCTCCAAGATATTGTTCTTGTCATCCCTCTCACCATAATAAATAACATACATTTTATTGTAAATCACATACCTAGACATCCTCTTATTTTCCTTGAGGGGATTATCAAATATATCTTTGAAGAATGGGAGGAATTTCCTCACCCCACTTGTAGAATTGATTGTTGGAAGATGGCATGTTACAATATTCCAACAACCAATTATATAAGTGGGGCTGCAAAATTCCTCCCTGATGTCAAAGAGATATTCGATAATACCCCCAAGGAAAATAAGAGGAATTATAGGTATGATATTCAAAAGAGAATTGACGCCAATTATTATGGCTACAAGGATGATGAGAATAATATCTTGGAGAAATTCTAGCGACCCACGGAAGAGGAGATGCAGGGAAGAACATTGAGGGAGTGGAAAAGAATCAAGTCTATCTAGAGGGAGGTGAAGCTGATGATCAAGAGCGAGGAGGTCATTTCCATTAAGTTATTATTATTCAAGAAAGAGGAGGATGTGGCAAAAAAAATGTGGGAGTAGGACAAGGGAAACCAACAATGGAGAGAGAAAGAGTTTGTTGGCCACATGCCCCTTCTGGATGAGAAATCGATCAAGTGCATGATTGTGGAGAAGAAGAAACATGATCTTATTAGTAAGTATATGAGTGAGGATCTCATGGAAGAGAAGGCTAAGGCCAATAGAATGCTTGATTTTTAATGATAAGGCATGTTGACAAAGCTTATGGATCATTAGTTGTTTTTCCAGATGTTCTTCTTAAATTCTATTAAAGATACAATATGGACCTTAGGTCATTCTTGAGGTTGACACAATATTATAATTAAGACATCCACTAGGGTCCTTTCTTGTTGATCAGGGAAAAGGGGCATTGGGAAGCTCTGATTTTAGAGCTTGGTAGCCATAATTATGCCAAAGTAGGGGCTAAGATGACAGACTTGGAAGGGAACGAAGTTAATGTTCCCGATGCCACTAGAAAGGGATTTTGTTACATATACTTCATGACTATGAAATTTCTCCCCATAATCAAAGAGTTATTCGATAATCCCCATCGAGGCAAAGAACAAGAGGCGTAGGTATGGTATTTACAAGCGAATTGACACTAGTTCAGGTTATGGCTACAAGAATGATGAGGATGGTATATTGGAGAAAGTCGAGTGGGTTATGAAGGAGGAGATGCAAGGAAGAACATTGAATACATGGCAAAGGATCGATTCCATACACTAAATTATGAGAGACACCAAAGAGTGACCTATGGTTTTATCTCAACAAAGAAAAACCTCCGCAAAATTTAATTATGGACATTTGCATATGTAGCTTATAATTTTTTTTCTTTTTTCTTTTGGATGTTATTGTTGATGCTACCGCATTCGTCATTGTTTTCATATATGAATAACATAAAACTATTTTTAGGAACATATATATAGATAAAACAAATTTAAATTATAAAACAAAAATATATATAACTAATTTGTATTTATTAAAAACTAAATTTAATTTTTTTTGCAAACAAAGTGAAAGAGTACCCAATGCTATTACAAAATTCAATAAGCACCACTACTGGTGTTCTATCTCATACATAAGGTACCAAAAAAGGATGTGTTAAATTTAATGCATCGATGCATCGTTTCCAGTAGAGAATCGATATCTATATCAATGCACTGTGATATATAGCGCATTGGTTACAGGTTATCATACAAAACGCACCGCGACACCATGTTACATATGAATTGTCTAACGTGGTGTGGTTGGTTCTACGAAACACACTACTTTAATAGAAATTTTAACGGGTACACCTACTAGTGCACTTTGTTATATGAAACACATCAATACTCTATGTTCCTTGGATCACCATACACTTTAATAGTGCATTGTATTTTATGATGCATCAATAATAGGTGCATTTTAAAAGACACAACGCTATGATCATTTTTAAATATTTGTCTTGGTGTAACTTTGTTAACAACACCAGTGCATTTTGATGAATTTAACACACCAACGCTCAATTTTTAGCTTTGTCTACATTGTTACCAATGTGTTTGTCTTTTAACGCACCAGTAACGAGACATCCGATAAAACGAATCACTATGGTAAACTATTATGTCTTNNATATGGTAAACTATTATGTCTTTTATCATTGTCTTGCAGTACACAACACTGGTGTGTTGCATGTATTTGACACATCACCGAGAAAAAATTGTAACAAAAAATAGGGCGATCTATTTGATTAAAAGAACACATTAGTGTACTCTTTTTTTGTTGAGAGCACTAGTAATGGGTCATCTGTTGAGACACATCGCTATGCCATGTCACTCAATACTTTTCTGGTGTGGTTCTTTTAACATAACCAATGCATTTGGTTAACATAAACGAACCGTCACCCCAAATGTCATGGAAAGTAAAATCAACAGTTCACTTTCTCTAATCGAACGCATCATTTCTCTAGAGTTTCTAGAGCACTAACATGTTTTTTAGATATGTGTCTTCTAGTATAATGATCCAATTCTTTTGTTGTCCCTATGGGAACCACTACATTATATTGATTTATTGCAAACTAAGTGGTGTGATGTGTTACTATGAATGGCTTAGTGCTACCATGTTATTGGAGAACCAACATTTTGTTTAATGGTGCGTTGGGAAGCATAGAGCACTAGTCATGGGGCATCAAAGGAAATGCCTCGCTATGCCAAGTTTGTCAATATCTGTCCTGGTGTGGTTCTGTTAATAGCACCATTACATTTGTTTAAAATATTTGAACCTTTGAATTAAATTTTATGAGTCATAAACTTAGCAGTGTGCTTAGTTAAATGTAATGCATCGGTGCCTCTATATTCAAAAAGTAAAGCCATGTTGTTTAATGAGCGTAGTCTTTTATAACACATCGAGTGCAAGGCATTTCAAACAATGCACCAATTAAATATGGGTAGATTAGATGCATTGGTTGCAGTGCTTACTATGAATTTAGCACAAGACGCACGACATCAAGGTGAGTCGGATTGTACAAGAACATCACACGGAATCGAGATAAAAATTGAAAAAGGGGCCAAATTTCAAGCTAAATCCAAATTTCAATATCATGACAATAAAAATGGGAATGTAATAAATACTTTACTTGGACTCTTATGTCTCTAGGAGGCATGGTTCCATTGTTGAGAGGAAATAAAAATTCATGGAAATTTCTGGAATTTGGAAATGTGTGGAATCTACCACTGGATCTATCCAGCTCCCCAAATAGCACCAAAAATAGGGTGCCTATAAAATGAGAGTGAGCATCGGTGCTTTCTTAAGAGTTTGGAAGAATGGGATGAGGTCTCACAATGAAAATCAGTCTGGTAATTTTTTTTATTTACCCTACTATGGTGTGCCTAACAATAGTTATACACATCAGGCCGTAATACTCAATGACACCAGTGCACTTTGATGGGTGCTTTTTATTTTCGTTATAATGTATGGCGATGTGTTTGAACATTTAAACATCGGCGTGTTATGTTTTATCTATGTACTGATGCATATGTACCATAAAGGTGCATCGGTAAAAAAAACTCTGAAAAAAACTTCAACCACCTACCTCTTCTATAAACAAAGATGGGATAATTTTTTCGAGGTTGCATAAAAGACTACGCCATAAGATCTTTTCCTTGTAGTGAAAGCATGACTAAACAAGTAAGTTCTATGAATATTAGAATTGTGTTTCCCTATTTAGTATAGATTCCAATTCAAATTTTTTATGACCACATTAGTAACAACCTTATCACTTTACTTGTATAAATATATGCCTTGTCATATGTAAACACTAGTACATATGACCAAATTTGTGACGGTTTTTCATTGATATTGCC
>CBVK0101272096.1:0-15507 GCA_900067695.1 Picea abies | reverse complement strand
AGGCATATGCGACACTTATCCAGTTGAGTGATTTTAATGTGTAACACTCACGACTGGAGCCATGGTGCGGGCACATGGTCAGGGTTTGGGTCGAAAACAACAACACACAGGAGAAAAGTCGTTTGGGTTAATAACTACGAACGATCAAAGGGAAAGAATTAATGTGCGTGTGTGAGGGTGGTGGGATTATTCACCACCATGCAAAGCAGTAATGACATAGTACAACCTCTGAATTAACCCACTGTTGAAGCAATCATAACATAGTTTAAACTTTATCATTCATCCAACCCAAGAATCAAACGGTGGATGATATACCAATGAGCCATCGTATTATTCCAAACCATGAATGTTCAATGTGAAATCAAACCCAAATGTTAAACCAACGCGCCATTGCATAATCAAACATTTTACTCAAAGGTTTGAAAACATTGTGACAATCGATTTCATAAAATCGACAAGTCAAGAGATATTACAATAAGGATCACATCAATAATATAAAAACAAAAATAAACCATGACCCATATGTAATTCAATGACTAGGGAAGTGTTAAAAACAAAATTTTCATGCTCAATGCCTTACCAGTTTAATAAAATCCAGTTGGGCAATCGAGGTAAGAACATGCAAATAGGCATAGTTTGAAAATCCTTTAGCCACTTAATGATAAACCAAAGATAAGTGCCACTCAAAAATGTCAATAAAAGATCATGACAGCTCAAAGAATGATGGAGGAGTTTTCATGCTTATAGTCGTGAAAACTAAGTGGAGACCAATTTGCAAGTGTCGCAAGAGATGAAAATATCGTCTGTTTACAAAATGCGACAGTAATTTGAAGTTCATAAGTCATAGGTGTAGGTAGCTTATAGGGAAAATAGAAACAATTGTATTGGCTGCCAACATGATGCCAACATGGAAGCTTTTATATCAACAGATGATAACTTCTAAGAGAGACAAAATCACCGAATCCAAACTTGCATTAATCTTCAATAGGTAGGT
Source organism: Picea abies (assembly GCA_900067695.1). NCBI lineage: Eukaryota > Viridiplantae > Streptophyta > Pinopsida > Pinales > Pinaceae > Picea > Picea abies. The sequence goes on along the minus strand of CBVK0101272096.1, from coordinate 14,513 downwards.
TTACAAAAGGAGTCTCGTCATGAATCCAATCTACATCATAACAATTCTCCCCAAGAACCTATCTCATAACAATTCCCTTGATCTACATAATAATGAATCCTCCTCTCAATCTACATAATAATAATTCTCCTTCAATCTACATAATAATGATTCTCCTCTCTTCTCATGAAGAGAGGGAACTCTCTTTTATACATGAGAGCTTTGAAAAGGAGATAAAGATCTCATAATTACAGATCCACTTTTATCTCAACCCATTTCCCTTTATTACAAAATATAATCCCTTCAAATCCTCACACATATCTCTCATATATCTTGGATAAGATATGGCAACCAAATCTCCATGATCTTCTCCTTGGATTAGGATTGAATTATCTCCTCACATATTGAAATGCTGGAGGAAATATTCAATAAGTCTTTTGAATTAATCCTTCACATATTCATACACATGATAAAAATCACACATATTTGAGATATATGAAAACATGTCAATTTTCTAAAAATTCCCTTTTAATACTAAAATAAATGATTTGGAAAATAATAAGGTTTAACACATATTTAATTATGAAAATGGTATCATGAAAGGTTAACGGGGCAATGAAATGTGAATACTGATGAAGGAAAAGGTGGATGGAAATATGACATTTCTGAGTCCCAACACTAGTATAACAACATAAAGAGATCACCTGAAAAAATAGTGCAGGAGTTTTCAGCTAGATTCATGAAGATCTATAATATGATTCCTACTAAGTTAAACCCCCCCCTAAAGATGCTCAACTCAGATATGCCAATTCTTATGAAAGTGGTTTTACTTTATTATTGAGAGAACGAATATATTATACATTAGATGATATGATGATCGATGCCATATAATTCAAAGTGAATATAATGGCCTCAGGAAAGATAAAAACTAACTCTGGTAGGGACATGAGCACAATTCAAGATAAGGCCCAGCCTTCAACTTCACAAACCTCAGAAGAAAGGTTTGAAATGATGATGATAACCATGGAGAGAATGATGGAAATAATTACCCTGGGTAATAGACTTAACCCCAAAGAACAAGTTGATGGCCCACCTAGAAATCCGAGGAGACTAGCGGTCCCACAAATTAGACAAAGAGAGAAAGAAACCAAGGCAATCAGGCAAATCAAGAAGATCAATCAAATTAGGGAAACCAATGAAGTCAGGGGGAACAACAAATAAGGCCTCCTTTTAAAAATAATTATGTAAATGAGAATTATGAGGGATACTTTAAGGACAACATGAATTGTTGTGATGATAAACAAACATAGGTGTTTTTGACCAAATAAGAACATGACCAGTTCATGGATGCGAGTGAGATCATTTTACAAGACGAGGAGGAAAGGTTATTAGTAGAAAGGAAATATTATCAAATGGGATTGCAATATGAGATCATACAATTCCAAAGACAATACAATCTTTGAAATTAGAGGGCGCTTGAAAACCTCCCAAAGGGGAATCCTTCAAAAGGAAATCCTCCAAAGGAAAATCTCACCAAAGAAGCTCAGAGTAACATACCCTCTTCAAGTTAGCCAAAAAAGGATTATGCTACAAAGGATTCTACTGTAAAGGACGTTGTAGACAAAGGAAAGCAGAAAGAAGAGCCTCAGAAGAAAACATAGGAGACAAGGAAATAAATAGTCACCAAAGAGGTAGAGAAAACCTCATCCTCTAATTTTGAAAGTGAGATGGACAAGATAAAAATTTATGTGCCTTTCAATGAATTAATAAAGAACATTGAGTATAGAAATCAAATCATCAAAATGCTAAAGATGTAACAAAATTCTAATACCCTGAACATACAAGATGATCATCCAACCATCTTATTTGGTCCACGCGTGGAAGAAAATAGTGATACTGAATAAGTCCCCCCATTTTATGTCAGTATGAAAATCCATGATATGACTCTGCACAATGCTATGTTGGATTCTGGATCATATCACAACCTGATGCCCAAAGTGGTCATGGACCAATTGGGCCTAGACATCACAAGGCCTTATAAAGATCCGTTCTCTTTTGATTCAAGAAGAGTGAAATGCCTTGGGCTGATCAAAGATCTGGTGGTGTCTTTGGCACAAATCCTGGCAAAGAACATGGTTATGGATGTAGTGGTTGCTAATATTCCTCCCAAATTTGGCATTTTGTTTTCCATGTCATGGGCTTCAAAATTAAAGGTAACCCTCTAGATAGACATGTCATACACCACTATCCCTATCTTTGTTCAAGACAAAAGATTGTACACATAGGCGTTTCTCAAATAAATGGCCAGCAACAAGTCACAACCTAGTAATCATCCCATATACTCTATGGAAACTGAGTTGGGATCTTCCATTTTCTTCAACGTCCTGTGTTTCAAAGAGAAGGGGACAAAAATTGATATGGATGACAAAGAATGGTCTGATTAGTAGAGTGGAAAGTTTGCAGAACAACAGGACGGCATAGAATATCATATTTGGAAGATGAATTTCGATGGAGCTACCTATAGAGAGGCAGATGGAGTTGGCATATGGATCAATCACCCCAAAGGAGACTCAAAATTGTGTTCTTACAAACTTGTTTTTGAATGAATGAATAACATGGCCGAATATGAAGAACTGATATTGGGATTGAAAGTTTTGAAAGAATTGCATGCCAAAAGAATTGTTGTACATGGAGACTCCAAGCTGATTGTAAATCAAATCAAAGGTATATACCAAAAAAAACATCCCAGATTGAGTGCGTATAGGAATCTAGTGCTAGATCTCCTTGAAAACTTTCCAAAATATAATCTTTCAGCAATTCCATGAGAACATAATCAGATTGTTGATGCTTTTCCTACTTTAGCGATGGTTTTCAAAGTTCCCATATTCCCTAATAAGAAATATGAGGTTGATATCAAATACAAGTGGTACCAAACAACATTAAGTACTGGTAGGTTTTTGAAAATGACAAATAGATAGAAAGCTTCCTTAAGATGGAAAATGAATTTGATAATTTGAACATTGATGAAGAATATTGTGATGAAGAAGTATATGCAATTGATTTCACCAAATATGGTTACTTCGACAATTAGATTGCAGGATGAGATATTGTTTAGCTAAAGAGCAATATCATTCCCAAGGGGCTGGTCCCATTGGAGAAACTCTTTGATAATAATGATGTGGCCATAAGTCCAAAGATTATAGTAAATGAAGGGGATGTGGAAGATTTCAATATTGGGACTCCATAAGATCCAAATATCATTAATCTGTCCAGAACACTTAGCCTTGAAGTCAAGGAAAGGTTATGTCAAACTAATGAAAGAATTCCGTGATGTTTTTTCTTGGAGCTATGATGAGTTGAAATTTTATGATACTAGTATAATCCAACATGTTATCCCAATCAAAGAAGATCACAAACCATTCTAATAGAAATTGAGAAGGATAAACCCTTTATTGTTACCCTTGATCGAGAAATAAGTAAAGAAACTATTTGAAGCCAAAATCATAGTGTCCCCGAGATTTTCTAAATGGGTGGAAAATCCAGTGCCAATCCGAAAAAAGAGTGGAGAAATCAAGTTGTGTGTGGATTTTAGGAATCTGAACAAAGTATCTCTAAAACAAAACTACCCACTGCCTAAAATAGATCATATTTTGCAGAAGGTGGTAGGTTCTCAGAAAATGTCAATGTTAGATGGATTCTCTGGATACAATTAGATTATGGTGCACCCTGATGATCAGGAAAATATGACATTTACTACACCATGGGGAGCATTCATGTATTCCAAGATGCCTTTTGGGATTATGAACGCAGGGGAAACTTTTAAAAGAGCTATGGACATATCTTTTGCTAATGAAAAAGACAAATTCATTTTTATCTACCTTGATGACATCACTGTGTATTATGCCTCAGACAAGGAACACATCAAGCACCTTATAAGGGTGTTTCAAAAATGTATAAAGTTTGAGATCTCCCAGAATCCTAAGAAGTCAAATTTCTCGATGGAAGAATGAAATTTGTTTAGTCACATTATTTCAAAAGAATTGATAAAGGTAGACCCTAACAGAGTTGAGGGGATCTTAAAAATTGGTATACCTAGAAGTAAAAAGGAGGTGCAATCTTTCCCGGTCAAAGTGAACTTTCTAAGAAGATTCATCCCTAATTTGGATGAAATCATAAAACATATTACCAACATGCTTAAGAAGGGAAATGAAATAAAGTGGATTCTTGAGGCTAGAAAATCCTTTGAAGACATAAAGGTGGCATTGACCAAGGCTCCGGTACTGGCCAGTCCTAATTTTGAAAATAATTTCATATTGTTCTCTTTCACCTCAGAACACACAATTGTTGGTGTTTTACTCCAGAAAGATGACCAAAATTTTGAGAAGGCCATAGTATATTATAGAAAGACATTGAGGGATGCTCTTTTGAAGAATGACATCATGGAGAAGCAAGAATATGATTTAGTCAAGTCCTTGAAATAATTCATAATTTACATCCTCCATTCCCATACTACTACTTATGTACCCAATAGCTCAATGAAAGACATATTAACGTATCCCGATATTGAAGGAAAGAAGGGAAAATGGATATAAGTTCTATTATAATATGACCTTGAGATCAAACCCACCAAGTTGATCAAGGGACAGGGGCTTGCAAAGTTGATGGAACAGAAAAATTGTGAACTCTTAGGAATAAATTTTATTGCAGACCTATCAGAGGATGCAAAAAAGGAGAGGGAGGATCCACAAATATCCCAAAAATTTCTTGATTACACAAAGGAAAGATTCAGTAAGGCAAGATTCTTGAAGTTGAAGGAAGAAAATTTTTGTATAATAAATCAATATCTATATTGGAAGGACCCAGTGGGAATCTTATTGAGTTGTCTACTATAAGAAGAAGCCAAAAAGACCATAAGAGAGTTGTCAGTATTTCATGGAAACCTACACAAGATATCTAGCCAAATCATGTACAAACAAAGCTTATAAAGAAAGGAAGAGATATTCAATATGGAAGAATGAGAAAATATATTCACACTACTCCAATGAGGTGATGATTGATACATAGATCATGATCAGTATGATACAATGAATGAGTGGAATACACTCATATATAGGGGAAAAAATTCCATAATTAATAAAAGAAATCAAGCAATTATCTTTCCTTAGGAATGCATGTATGCATAATAGTGATGGTAAAAATAGAAAGTCTAAAATAGAACTAGTCAGTTAACTCCCACTGAACTAGTGTGTCAAAAATAGAAATTTCTCCAACACCCCCCCTGAACATCACTATGGAGTAAAAAACGAGTCCCGACTACTAGTCCATTTTAGGTACTCATGTACAATGCAACTAATGAATACTGAATAAAAGCGAGGAAAGAGGGAAAACCACGTGGGAACAAAATGTTGGACAACTGAGAGGGGGGGTGAATCAATTTTTATTGTGTTTAAAAGATTATGCCCATTTTAAAATCTTTACAGAAAATTCAATGATGATCACAATGATGTAGGGAAGTAAGCAATAAAATATTAAACATCAATCATGCACATGAAATATATAGAGATAGATATTTCTTGAGGAAACCCATAAAGAGAAAAACCTATTCTTCTTGATATGATAAGTAATCTTTATTTTCTTTACATTATCAATCTTATGAGAACCAACTCCTCTTGAGGCTACAACCTCTGTTTTACAAGAAGCAACTTGCTGAGAGCACCAAATCGTTGGTTTCTCTAGCACCCACTAGAAGGAAGCACCAACTCCCTAAGTGTTCTAGCACCAACTGGATGGAAGCACCAACTTCCAGTCACATAGGCACCAACCTATATAACATAGAACAATAGTTCCCCCTTGCACCACCCTACCACCCTGGCTTTTCTGGATGCAACCAGATGGAAGCTAAAACTCCCTATGTTCAAGCACCCACTTGAAACTCTGAGGAAAACAGTTCTCCCTAACACCTCCCTACCACCCTGAAATATAAATATTTACTTGCTTGAATCTATTACAGTGATACAATATTCATCAATGCCTTACCACTCTTATAACTATTCTGATACACTTCTTTGCTCTGCCTACATCAATGTCCTCCTCCTTGCATCTTCATAAGATTTATGTTCTTTTTCTCTATCTCTGCATGTGCACCTTTACTTTTTCTTCCTCTCTCAGATGTGCATTTCTGTCTTATGCGCTATGCATCTTCTGTACATTTCAACAGCTGCACACAACTTGCTTTTATCCATATGAATAACTCTCTGTAGAAGAAACATCCGCTTATTTTTTCTACATATATTTATAATGCCCAATCCTCTACCAGATCATACACCTAACTCTTTGTCCCCTTTGGAAATTACACTGAGTTTGTTCTTCATCCATGGTCGTTATGCCAAGAGTCTCTGGATTCTCTAGTAGCTATAGTCTTTGATGCTTTTCCATCTATCAATCATATTTATGATGAGTCTTCATTCCACTGACATATACCTCAAGAATCTTTAGCTTCTCTGGAAATCACCTTGTAGCCTCTTCGAATTCTCTGGATGAAAACATCAGTGGTTTTTAGAAGTTACTGAGAAAACCTCTGCGCACTCATGCCTTTGGCACCTTTTCCCTTCTTGAGAAAACTTCACAGTGGGTGTTTATCTTTTTTAGCTAAGCCCCTTCCTTTCACATGACCATTGGCGGTGATCGTATTCCTAACCAATAGCCATTTCACGATTTCACATTTCGAGTGATCAATTGTGAGTCACCTTGGTTTGCCTAACTCTAGAAACTATGAAATGGAGCCTAGCACTGCTAACTCCTTCCCTTATCTCCTACTGATGTGACCACTAGATGTGACCAGGGGCCAAGAATGAGGGTGCTTCATGATTTCAGATATCATGACCTCTTGCTGTGAGTTTCTTCCAAACTCATGGCATGCAAAACTTCAAAATGGAGACTAGCAGTGCTAGCTCCTTCACTTCTCTTCCTCTGATGTGACCACAAGATATGACTAGGGGCTAAGAAAAAGAGTGCTTTAGGATTTCTCATATCGCGAACTCTTGCTGTGAGTTTCCTCCAAACTCCCAACTCATGAAACTACAAAATGTTTCATATCAGATCAATGACCAAGATCTCTCCCTCTGATTGATGGTTGCGATCAATATTGTGGACTTTGACTTCATATCAAAACAACATTCTAGATCCTCAGTGATCTGATGACCCAGATCATTTCACGACTTCAGATATTGCGAGTTCCTACAACTCTCACCTTTGACTTATCCACCTCATGAGTCAGCGAAATGTTGATGTCTCGCCATGTATCCTTTGGATCCAATGACCCAAATCATTTCGCGACTTCGTATTTTGCAGAGGTGGAGGATGGCTCTTGCCCATTATCATCTTCGTAGTTATATTGGATCTAATGAATGTTAGTCCTTCGTGCTTTGATCCGACAACTATGGTCTAATCTCCTCCTTTGCATGCTCCTCCTGTCTATACTCTGATATGACAACCATTGGGGATTCAGGATTGGTGATCCAACGAACATTGCCTCTCCTCCTCCCGAGCTTTGGCTTTCTAAAATATCTAAGTGTCAAAGGCCATGACCTTTGATCCTTCTACAAGCCTTGATGACTTGGACCTTGTTTGCATTTCTGGGAACTCTATCTCTCAAGAGCTCTGGTAATTGAATTCACCTTGGTCCTGGCGCACACTTGTGATCTGCGTGCAACTCTGCGTTATTCCTTCTCATTTTCGCGACATTGCACTTCTGTTTCTTCACTGCTAGTTATTGTTCTTGCCATGTACACTCTGTTTGTAAAAATACTATCATCGATGTGATTCTTGCCATCAATTAAAATCACACTCTTCCTGTAAACATGCTAACATCGTTGTTGTTCTTGCCATCAATGACAAGCACACTCTGCCTGTAAACATGCCAACAATATCCCCCTTTGGCATTGATGAAAGCTCTGAACGAATGCACTATTCTTCTTATACCTCCAACTATATCATCTGAACCACTCCTTTTCTCCCCTTTGACATCAATGTCAAAGAAAATATGCTCCCCCTGAGCTGTTGAAGTAATTTTTGGAGGTATAATATATTCAACCAATACATACTCCCCCTGATAGGATGGACCCTATTAGGTTGATAATGGGGTCATGCCCAACTTGTGGCGTAGATACTCAAACTGAGATTTTGCAAGTAGTTTAGTGAAGATATCAACAATCTGATCTTTGGAAGGAATATAGTGAAAATAAACCATATATTTGGTTACTTGTTCCCTCAGGAAGTGATACTTAATGGGTATATGCTTGGTCTTGGAGTGAAATAAAAGATTCTTTGGCATACTAATTGCACTGGTATTATCACAATGGATTGGGATCAGTGCAATATATCTTACCTCCAAGTCTGCAAGTGTCTTAATCATCCACAATACTTGGGTACAACAAGTGGCAGTTGCAATGTATTCAGCTTCTGTAGTTGATAAGGAAATGGAACCTTGCTTCTTTCTCAACCATTATACAAGGGAATCTCCTAAGAAGAATGAACCTCCACTCATTTTTTCCCTTTGATCCACACAATTATCCCAATCAACATCTGAACAGACTGATAGTTGAATTCTGACTCCTAGGATACCATAGGCCATAGTCCATTGTTCCTTTCAATTATTTGAATATTCTTTTGACAGGTAACAAATGACTTTGTTTAGGTTTAGCCTGATACCTTCCTACTATTCCAACAACATGCATTATGTTTGGACGAGATGCTATGATGTATACTACACTGCCTATCATAGATCTATATGAATTATGATCAACATTAGGTGAGTCATCATCCTTTCTCAATTTGCATCCAGTGACCACAGGTTTTCTCATAGGTTTAGAATCGTCCATTTGAAACCTTTTCAATATTTCTCTTACATATTTTTCTTGAGAAATAAGTATCCCTCTAGGCCTGTGATTAATTTGTAGACCAAGAAAAAATGACAGTTCCCCTATCATAGACATTTCAAATTCAGACTACATGGCATAAGAAAACCATTTTATCAGTGAAACATTATTACTACTGAATATGATTTCATCTACATAGACCAACACAATGAGAAAATCATTACCCTTTGTTTTGATATATAGATTGATGTCAATTGTTCCTCTCTTCAACCCTTTGTCTTAAAGATATGTATCCAGTCTGTGATATTAGGCACAAGGAGTTTGTTTCAACCCATATAAGGATTTCTTTAGCTTGTAGACAAAGTTAGGGTTATCTGACAGTTGGAAATCCTCTGGTTGTTCCATATAGACTTCTTCTCTTAGAAATACATTTAGAAAATATGACATGACATCCATTTGTTAGAATTTAAACTTCTTATGAAAAGCATAGGCAAGAAACATTCTAATAGCTTCTAATATTGCTACAGCCGCAAATGTTTCATCAAAGTCCAGTCCTTCTATTTGAGCATATCCTTTGCAGATGAATCTATCCTTATTTCTTACAATATTTCCTTGCTCATTCATCTTATTTTTGTAGACCCATTTTGATCCTATTACATTTTTATCTAATGGCCTAGGAATGAGTTCCCAAGTGTCATTCTTTTCAATCTAGTCAAGTTCTTCATTCATTGATTTTAACCAATTTATGTCTTTACTGGCCTCATTGAAGTTCTTGGGTTCCACCATGGATATGAAGGCTATATGTGATTGCTCAGTGTTTTTTATTATCCTTCTTCTGGTTTGTACACCTTTGTATTTTTCATCAATTATCTGACTTGTAGGATGATTCTTTTGAGTAATTTTGGAGGAAGAATTTGATGTTGTCTATTGATTTCAGTCTTCCTAAGTATTTGCATCTTCATCTGACTTAGAGTCTTCTTGTTTTGATTATTGGACCTGTTCAGCTTCAACTTCATCTATATCGTCTGTTGTTGATTCAATATTGTTCACCTCTCTTACTGGGATTCCTTCATCAACTTTTATGTCAATACAGTCAACCAATTTATGCAACATCTTATTATAGCATATGTATCATTTACTATTTGTAACATATCCTAAGAATATGCCTTCATCAACCTTGTCATCATACTTTCCAAGGTTTTCATTATTATTCTTTATGTAGCACTTACTTCCAAAGACTTTGAAGTGTTTAATTGAAGTGGGTCTTCCATACCATAGTTCATAAGGTGTCTTGTCACTGTGTGGTCTAAGGTGGGCTTTGTTAAGAACCTGGACTACTATGTGTATTGCTTCTACCTAGTAGGTTTGACCAATGTTCTTCTCATTCATCATTGACCTAGCCATTTGTTGGATGGTTCTATTTTGCCTCTCAACTATTCCATTTGTTGTGGAGTTCCTGGGATTGTGTATTCTCTCTTGATCCCATGTTTATCACAGAATTCCTTGAAATCACTTGACATAAATTCTCATCCTCTTTATGATCTTACTGCCTTTAACCTCTTTCCTGTTTGATTCTCAGTTAAATCCTTAAATATTTAAATTTTTTCAAATGCTTCAACTTTTTATTTGAGAAACGAAACCCAAGTGAGTCTGGAGCAGTCATCAATGACCATCATAAAGTATTTTTCCTTCCCTGTGCCTTCCTGTCTTGATGGACCACATAAATCCATATGAACTAATTGAAGTGGTTTCTCTGTTGAAGTGGAGATCTTGGATTTAAACTGTGTCTTGGTTAGATTTCTTATTTGGCAGGGTTTACACACAAAATCTTGTGGCTTTGATATTCTTGGAAGATCTTTTACTGCCTCAATATTTTTGAGCTTGCTTAAGTGGTCAAATTTTAGATGTCCAAGTCTCCTATGCCATAACCAGATTTCATCATGTTTTCTTAGATTACATTATTCTCTATCTTCTTTCAACACATATACATTATTATATATCCTTATGCCTTTAGCCACCACTTGTCCTACATTTAAAGACTTTATCTTGCAATCCTTGGAAGTGAATACAACTTCACATCCTCTGTCACATATTTGACTTACACTGAGAAAATTATGTGTCAACCCATCTACAAGTAGAACATCCTAGGTTTTTCCTTTTCCATTACTTAAACTCACCATCCCTTTACCCTTGATTTTACCTGGAGCATCATTTCCAAAGGTTACGTTTCTTGATTTTCTTTCACTTAGGGCTAGAAACTTACCTTTGTCTCTCATCATATGTTTGGAGCAACCATTGTCAATATACCAGGGGTTCTTTTATCTTTGAGCTGACAACACTAGTCCACACTTTCCATTTTCTTTCTTCTTCCAAACCTTGACACTTTCAACAAAAGGATTCAAATATGGTTCATAGTTTCTTAAGCGACAGTCTGCAACTTTATGTTCATAATTATGGCATGTGTAACATTCTTGTTCATTGAATAAAGGATCATAACGATTGTTATGCTTAACTTGTGTCCTTTTCCTAGTCATCGCATTATTTGCAGTATGTGGTTTTTTGTTACTTGGTTGTATCATTCTTTGTTGTAACATATATTTATTCCTTGAGTGTCTTGATTGCTCATATCCAAATTTGAAGGAGCAGTTTACAACTTTGTGACCAAAGTTAGAACAGTAAAAACAATATCCATAGAAAAATCCTTTATACCTGGAAAATGGTTGTCTTCTTTGAGAAGGTTGATTTATTCCATGCTAATGATTTCTTTGAGCAGAGGGTATATTATTTCTCTATTCTACATTTTTAGTTATGGTACTTTTTCCTTTTCTCTTCCTCGGTGGCTGATTATCTTCCTTTGTTTCTCCATATTTATTGTTGCCAATGCATGTAGATTTGGAAAACTTGATGGATTCTTTGTTTCTTGGCTGGTAACTACTTGATCCTTAAGGCTTCATAACCCAAACCAATTTTTCGATTTGGATTCGTTTTCTAATTCAGAATGGTGGATAATCCTTCTGTGGCTTTGATACTTGACAGATTCTGATGATACAAGGCTTGAAACTTCTCCAACTCTTTCCTAGTTTTCACTACTTCTTCTTCCAGAGATTCACATCTTGCCTTCTTTTCTGATAAATGTTGTTTCAGAATGTCTTCGATTTTCTTTGCCTCTTCTAATTCCACTTTTAGTAGGGAAAAGTCTTCATCGGGTTTTTTACTTCCTTTCTTGAACTATATCAACAATTGTTTTTTCTTTCTCTTCTTAAGTATGAGTCTGTCAATCTCTTCTAGACCACTGATCAGTTCTCCTTCCAGGTCAACCACAACTTCTTCATCGTCGGCATTACTTCCTATGATTTTATTAACATAATCCTCTTGGGCGATAAGCATAAAGTAATTAACCTTATCTTCACATGAGGACTCACTATTTGTGTCTTCTGAAGAGTCATCATTATTTACACATAAACATTTATTTTTACCAAATATCTTGGGTTTGAACTTCTTTTCATCTTCAGAATTCTGATCCTGCTTCTTGTGTGGACACTTAGATGCAAAGTGACCTATCTTTCCATAGTTAAAACATTTGAAGGGAAAATTTCCTTATACTGGCCTGATCCTTTCTTTAGTCTTCTCACAAATTTTGCTTCAATTTCATTAGGCTCATAATTCTCATTCTTGTCTTCTTTAAATGATGCTTCTCTAGAGGTGGGTTTATCTTTAACTATCCTCATTTCATATGCAGTAAACGTTCCTAGAAGTTGATCAAAAGCCATAGTTTTTAAATCATTAAGTTTTTCTATAGCTGAGACCTTTGGGTTGAACCTATATGGCAGAGATCTCAAAATTTATGAACCAAAGAGGGTTCCTTAATTTTTTCATGAAGTGATTTCATTGTATTTACTAGTTCTTCAACTCTCAGAAAGTACTTCCCAATAGTTTCATCTTCTTTCATCTATAATTTTTCAAACTGTACTCTGTAGGTTTGAAGCTTGGCATCCTTTACCTTCTCATTACCTTCATAACTGCTAACGAGTTTGTCCGACATATCTTTGGCAGTTTCTAAGTGCATAATTTTTACAAATTCTTCTTCTGTTATTGGATAAATCTGTAGGTGTGGACACTAACTGATCTCCCTATATTCACCTAGATCTAGAACAAAACACACTAGAACATGATGCTTTCATTAAGTTTTAAATATTGAATTTACTAACTAAAGAGGGATAGGTGACATACCGTTTAAACGTCGCTTCCTCTCACCATTGCCATCCTAGCTTCGTTCCAACGCTCATACAATGGTGAAACTACAAAAAAATGCAACCAACCAAAGTGATAGTAATAGCATAAACTCAAAATAAACCTATGTATGTGATCAAGGAATCATACAATAAAACACAAAAAAATTTATAGGAAAGAATCATGTTACTATATCATATTAAATGTGAAAGAGAGGTTACAACCATGGCCTTGATGTTGTAAGGTCCCTTCCAATTATCCTTCATTCCCCACACACTTCCACTCCAAGAATTCTGAGAGCATATATATGATAATATTCACAATATATCTTGACAAAGTGGCTCATCTAGCCAAGCTAACAATCTCCAAATCTCAATCCAATCCAAAAATCTCCAAAAGATAACTTTCTCCATGAGAGCTCCTCTTCTTTTATAAGTTAAAGAGGATAAGATCAGGAGGTTAGGATGATCCCACTAAATGATGAAATCCATTAAGATCCAAACCATTCGGATGCCACTTCACCATGGAAGTTTCTCCTTCTAGAAACATCAAGAAGATGCTCATTTTTCCCACGTATGAGCATTCTCACACCCTACGTATAGTGCAACCTGTGAACCTCTCGCAACCTAGCTATGGTGCATCCTGCGAGAATCAGGCGTTATCACACCCTATCCATAGTGTAGCATGCGAAAATCATCTCTAATAGGGTTTTCATAAAGGAAAATGCAGCTTATTTTCTCAGGAAAAGTTCTTCTCCCTTCTTTCTTCAGGAACTTAGGCCACTGACCCCTCTGAAGGAAACATATAGTTTTATATCATTAATGGTCATAGGGATGAAAAAAATAATGTGTAATGAGATCCCCCCAAAGTATTTAGGTAGAACAAAGTGATAGTTGAAATACTTTGTCGAGTGTGTGTAGGGAACAAGGAACAGTCGATCGGAAACCTACCAACAAACAAGGAAATACAGTACAATAATACATCATCACTGAGGTAGGCATTCCCATACTCAGAATACAAATGAATCATACATCATCACTGAGGTAGGCATTCCCATACTCAGAATACAAATGAATCAGAGCATAAATGTCTACATGTGAAGATCCATGTCAATTAAGATAGGTCATGGCCACTAAACATACACTCTGGATCGATGCCGATATGACTCAAATATGAACATAGTGACCAAAAATACACTGTGGATCTATGTGTTAAGGACTCAAATTTGAACATAGCTACCATGCATACAATGTGGATTTATGTAATAGTACACTGAATATACTCCAACACAACCTGGATCTGTCTGAAAATATCTAGGGTCTTCATCTCCACCACTCTATGTACGAATCTAACCATGCGAATACAAGTGTTGAAGTCAAACATGGTAGAAACCACTTGATTACTGGTCAATGATGAGAACTGTTAACA